>JAVSCE010016551.1:0-20666 GCA_032199065.1 Smutsia gigantea
CTCTGCGAGGCAGGGAGTGGAGTCGGAGAGGTCTGGGTTTGAATTGGGGCTCCAATATTTACTGAGTGTGTGATTTTTGGGAATAACTTTTAACCATACTGAGTCTCAAGTTTCTTATCTATGGGTTGAGGGTAATAAATCTACCTTGTAGAACTGTTCTGCAGATCAGACATACTGAATGTGAATGTGTTGTAATAACAGATGCCTAATAAGTGGTTGCTCTGCTGATGACTATGCTGTCTTTAGTCTGTGCTCACAGATTTAGCATACCTCGTCTAACCAGAACTATTTGCCCTGTGAGTTTTCTCAAAGTAGTCCTTTAAATACCATATTCTTTTTAGTTCTGTCCTCTGGGTGAAAGTAGGACTGAGTCTTTGAGTTGAATAATGCTAGAAGGCAGGGGGGTGGATTTTGCAACCCCCAGTGTAATAAATAATTGATTCAGTCAAGGGCTGTGTCCGTGGATAGTAAAATCATTAGGTGAAAGGTTGTGGGGAACAGCACATCCATGTGTTTCCTAAGAATCACCCCACCATTTATTTATGAATTGTAAAGGCGAAATGTATCTTTACATCAGAGAGATCTAGTGGTCAAACTTGGCACCACTCTTCCTAGAAATAGCTGGTATGAGTTTCCTCCAAGGTGTGATGCGAAAGTATATAAGACACCTGTGAAACATTCCTGCTAATTATGTTCCACCTGACTCTGACGAAGCCTTTAGACCAGACTTCCAGCTTATAAAGGGGACAGAGGAGCATGAAGAACAAGAGGAAATGATTGTAACGAAGTCAGAACCTGGGATTTTCTACAAGACAATTAGCTTGGACTCTTCCAAAAGTCAGTATCATGAAAAATAAGTGTGTACTGGGAAATTGCTCGAAACAGAAAGGCTAAAGAGATATGTCAAGTTGATGTGATGATTTGGAAAACAAAAATTAGCCATAGAAATAAATTTGGAAACAGTTGGGGAAATTTGAATATGAACTGTATATTAGATGACAATAAGGATTATTGCTGATTATTCTTAGGAGATGAATTTTGAAGTATAAGGAGGTGACCTGCTTCAACTATTGCAACTCACTTTCCTATAGTTTTGGAAAAAAATATATACAGAGAGAAAGCAAACAGAGCAACACATCAATAATCATTGAACATAGGTAAAGGATATAAAACTATTCATTGTCCTATTCATTCAATATTTTTGTATGTTTGAAAGCTTCTGCAACTAAGAGGTAAATGGGGAAAAAAGGGGGAGAGGAGGACTCAAGAATGATACTAGACTTCCTGCTAACTTATGCAAGGATTCAAAGGCTTCCTGGGAAAACTAAGAGATGTGACAATGCTCAGTGCTGCATGTTTAGGGAAGAGCAACTTGTACTGGTTAAAAAAAAAAAAGCAGAGGAAGCCTGTTCACTTACAGTACGCAGGTGACAGAGAGGAACTGTAGTTATGTGTCAACCCCATGAAATGATGATGGGAAAGACCAAGTGCTTAGATATGGGTAGCGTTCTCATCAGGGGATGGTCCTTCGTGAGGCAGAGGCAGGAAGCTGGCTCAAGACAAACTGAGATAAAGGATGAGACTATTAGTTCACCTTCCTCCGCAGGCAGAGCTTCCAGTTGGAGGGCTGTAGAACATCTTTGTAGGAGACTTTCTGAAGGGGCATAGACTATTTGCCTTGTCTTCATTGGGAATGGACTGACTGACTGAATTCAGGATCTTACTGTCTGTACTTTAGTGCATCTGTTCAGCAGCTGTGGAGGAGGACAGGTGAATGCTTTCCACTTACATCATAGCTCATCCAGCTGTCAGCCTGGTTTCCACTGCACACAGACATTCCAAAATAACTGCGTGTGCTTTTTGTTTTGCCAACCTGCATGAGTCTCCAAGTTTTGGAGCTGCAGAGACACCTGATTCTTAACTTGGGGGTCAGAGATTCTTCCCGTGGTGACTGTGGATGGACTTCAGGGATTCCATGAACCCCTTTAAACAGACTCCCAAATCTAAGCTTTTTTGCCTAGGAAGAGTTCCTGTATTTTAACAGATTGTCATAAGTGGTTATAACTCAAGAAATTTAAGAGCCACTGATCTGGGTCCAACCTCTATACCCCATATAACAGACAGAGAAACTGAGAAAATTAGGGAAAAAAAGCAGTTATTGAAATTTTTGGTATGTCTGTATACTTTATAGAACTTACCTGGTTTTCTGCCACTGCTGACTGAGCTAATGGCCCAGTAAAATGGATTGAATGAAATAGAGTCACTAGGGAGCTTTTGCTGTCAGCATAGAAACCCCAAAGAGCAGAGACAAGTCTGGCTGAAATCCCTAGGAAGCAACATAATTTAGGAGCTACCCTGCAGTCTCTAGAAACCAGTGACATGGGGGAGACCAGTTCGGTTTTTTTTTGCATTACATTTGAGCTTCGAGAAAAAAAATCCCTGAGAAATATTAAAGTCAACAAATTTCATCCCTCCCCCCACTTTCCTCTTCACCTAGTCCCTCCATCCCATTTCCAAAAAATATGGGTCCCTTGGTACTTAGACCGTTGTGGTTGTTCATGAAAGATACCAACTTGATTTAAAACAAGTGTGGGGGAGGTGTATTCCCTGTTGCTGCTGAGACAAAGTACCACAAACACAGTGGCTCAAAACAACACAAATTTATTCTCTTACAGTTCTGGACGTTAGTAGTCAAAAAGAGTCTTTAGGGGCCCGAATCAACATGTGAGCAGGTCTAGTTTCTTCTGGACTCGAGGAGAGGAATCCTTTCCTTGTCGTTTCCAGCTTCTAGAGGCCACTTGCATAGCTTGGCTCTAAGCCCCTTCTTGCATCCTCAGAGCCTCACTTCAATCTGCTTCTGTTGTCACACAACATTGTCTTGGATTCGGACTTCCCTGCCTCCCTCTTGTAAGCACCCTTGTGATTGCTTTGGGCCCTACCTGGATAATCCAACATCCTCTCCCTATCTCAAGATCCTCAACTGAATCAAATCTGCAAAGTCTCTCTTGCCATAAAAGATAACATTCATAGGTTCTGGGGATCTTTGGAAGTCCATCACTTAGACTACCTCAGGGGTGATTTATTTTAGGGATACTGATGTGTTTTTAGACTTCAAAGGTCTAAAGCTGGGACTACAGTCATGTCCTAGGAAGACTCTTTCTGTTTCTTATATCTGCTCCTGTCTATCCATATTCCTTCTTCCTTCTTTCTCTCCTTCTCATAGGTTGACTACCTATGCAACTCAGTCATATGGAAGAACATGATGTTCAATGATTCCTGAGTCTATGAATTACGGTTTCACTATCCAGAGATTGCCCCTGCACACCATGTCTAGTCCACATTCGCAAGGAAAAAGCTCTCATTGACACTCTTGGGTCAATGTCACCCCTTGTTATGGAGGTAGTCAAACTTGTGGCTGTAAGCAAAGGATCCATATTGTACCCTTTTCCTTCTACCGTGTACAAAACCACTGCCAGCGAAAGGCATTTCAAGTGATACTCAACTGGGCATACACTAAAAACAGTCCTAGTCCTCTGTTGAGGATGACTAATTCACCAGGGAATTAGTAAGAGAGTGATATTCCAAATAGAATTCACTAGCCCTTGGTCAGTGTTTTTCAAATAGTGGGTATCCATAAAATATTTCTTGAGTCGAGTTGTGAAACTTCTTCAGTCTTATTATCCATGGGGTTTTACCACCTTTGGCCTGGAATCGTGCCATCAGTCCCTCTGCACTTCTCTGTCCTCTGCCATGCCGTATTTTTACATGGCACACTTTTGCCCAGAATTCTTCTGTCACTTTCTTATTATCACAGTATAAAGTCCAAATTCTATCCTGCCATTTATGTATAAAACGATGAACCACCTTTTCTCCAACTGGGATAGGAGAATAATAATTTCATAGATGTGTTGAGAAGATTAAGTGAATATGAGGGACTGTTTTCTCACACATCTCCAATGTGAGTCCTCTGCCCTGATCAGGTTGGCCTCCTACAGTCCCCAGGAATGTCTTAATTATTCTCAGGGCTACATCTTTGTTTCTCCTGAGACTCCATTCTTGGGCATGCTTGACTCTCCCTTCTTGTCTACTTCAGTCCTGTCTGTTCCTTCAGGCTTTGCAAGGCTACAAATATTCATTGTTTCCTCCTAATTCTAAAAGCATCTCTAGTCTGCTCTACACAGGCTCTCAGAGTGGTTACATAGTCCAATTCCCTACTCAAAGGTGGGAAACCGTCCATATGTTGCCTTCCTGGTGGCCATTTTGCTTCTGCTTGAACACTTTTACTGTTGAAGAGCTGAACTCAGACTGTTCATCCCATTCTTTTTAACAGCTCCCATTAAATAACTACAACATGTAACTATCTTTTTAATCATGACATTCTTGCCTTTTTAATAAAATTTCCAGTTCTTCCAGGTGAACAAAGTAGCTGCTCAAAAGGCATTGATGGTATTTATGTCTAAAATGATAATTTCATGATGTTAGTAGTTAAACAATGGTTACCACTTCTCCTTTTTTTTTTTCTTCCAACTTTACCATTCCCCAGAGGAAATGACTTACTATTAGAGGGTTTGTGATTATTGTGACAATGCCTAGAACAGATCTCTAAACAGGAAGAGGCAAAGAAAAACCATCCTGGTTTATATCTATCGATACTTACTGAAACCAACTTTTCTTGGGCCACTTTAGATTACTCTTAAACAGTATTTGAATTGTTGAAAAAAATAAGTTCTGTTGCAAAACTTTTATTCATTTCTCTCCCTTTTGGTGTATTCTTCCAGTCTTGTCACTATTCTTAAATAAATATATATATCCATATCTATAAACCTGGTTTAGTTTTTACAAATTGGGATTAGACCATACATGGTGCCCTTCATTTTCCTTTAAAAAGATGTGAGAAGATCTAGAGGGTAGTATTATGCTCAGTGAAATAAGCCAGGTGGAGAAAGACAAATATAAAATGATTTCACTCATTTGCGGAGTATAGCAACAAAGCAAAATAGAAGGAAGAAAATAGCAGTAGACTTAACAGACACCGAGAAGGGCCTAGTAGTCACCAAAGGGGAGGGGCTGGGGAGGTGGATAGGGAGGGAGGGAGAGGGGGATTGAGGGGCAATACAGCTTGCAATCACAATATAGGTAGGTCACAGGGATGGTAGGTAGCATAGCACAGAGAATGCAATTAGTGGTTCTATAACATTTTACTGCATTGATAGACAACGACTGCGATGGAGGGGGTGAGGACTTGATAATATAGGAGAATGTTGAACCACTGTGTTTTGTATGTGAAACAATGAGATTGTATATCAATGACACTTTAATTTAAAAAAATGGAAAAAAGATGTGATGATGTACCAATGGCACCTTTTCATATCAATATACCAAGAGTTAATTATTCTTAATGGCTGTATGGTATGGCACAATTGATCTATTTTTTTTTCTCCTACTTACTGATCAGGACATGTAATTTCCAACTGATTCTTGAATTCTGATTTCCTTACCTCAAAAGATATCAAAAAGATAAGTAATCACCACACTCCTACTCACAAATTCACCCAGTGTTAAGGGTTGAATTTTCCCCCCCTCCCCAAATTCCTGTGTTGAAATCCTAGCCCCTGTACCTCAGAATGTGACCTTAGTTAGGGAATAGGATCATTGCAGATGTAACTAGTAAGATAGATCATACTCGAGTAGGGTGGAACCCATACTGGCGTCCTTATAAAAAGGGGAAATTTGGATACAGACAGCACACAAAGGGAATGTCACATGAAGATGAAGGCATAGAGTGGGGTGGTGCTGCTATGACACAGATTGCTAGCAAATCACCAGCATTGAGGGGAGAGCCCCGGAGCAGATTCTCCCCCACAGCCCTCAGAAGGAACCAGCCCTGACAATACCTTGGTCTTGGACTTGTGAGACAGTATATTTCTGCTGTTTAAGCCACCTACTTTCTGGTATTTTGTTAAGGCAGACCTAGCAAATGAATACATGCAGTCTTTAGGGAAAAAAAAGAATATTTAGTGCTTCAGACAAAGACTATTAGGACAGTAGTTCATGGTTTTGAGTGAAGCCCTTTCTAGGGTGACTGTGTTGTGTCATAGTGTCTATACTGACCATATTTTTTTTATGCATTTCTTTTTTTCCTTTTTCCCTGACCATATGTTTTAAAGATAATGACTGATGTAGCCCAAAGGTTCCAGGAAATGGCTCAGACTATAAGAAAATAGTGTGCTGGATATTTGGGCATAAGCCAACTTAATGACCAGAGATCAGACAGGTGGGGGAAGAAGAAATAATTACTGATAACTGTACAGTAATAAGAATGTGGTAATCTAAACCTTTATATGGCAAGCCATGTTGTGGCTTGTAATTAAATAGGGTAAACAGTAGGTAATGATAAATGAGCCCTAGAGAATTTAGTCTTCCTCTACCTACAGCATTATATTCTTCAAGGAACTCCTGTGTTGGTCTAAATCTGAGATTTTGGTAGCAAAAGATGGTTGACCTGATTTTTCAGGAAATCTGAGGGCATGTGTTTGAACATCGTATGTGTTATATATATGTACATACTTGGGAACATAGACAAGTTCCTTGCAGAAAATGATATGAATCATTCCATTTTCAAGAAAGTGACTAGATAGAGCCAGTAGGAAGGTAAAGATGGAGGTGCTAGTTGGAGCAAAGCCTCATTCTCAAATCTGGGTTCCATGTTGGAGATGTAGCTAATGAACTGGGGCTGCTTGGGAGTTCTAACTAGGATTAAGCACAGTAAGATTTGAAGGCTTTTCAAATTAATGTTCCTCTTATCTGGTGTATCATCCCCTATCTTATTAGTTAAACCCTGCCTGTTCTTCAGGGCACATTCCAGTGTAGGCTTCTCCACAGAGACTTCCTTGCCCTGAGCCACAGAGCATTGTTACTCCTCTGAACTTCTAGACTTATTTTTCATGCTCTATTCCTTAGGCAACTCAATGTTAATTACAAGACTATATGGTTACATTTTATTACAACTATATTTAAAACTCCATGGGGGAGCGATTTTCCCTACTTTATTCACCTTAGCACACCATTGGGCACATAATGGGAGCTCAGCAAATATTTTCTTGAATAAAGAATTGCATGCATATATACTCTGCAATTTCTCTCCCCACTGCTATTTGAAGTTCAAGTATTTGAAAGGTCAAGGAGCATTGCTTATTCTTTTTGGCATGAGCTGCAATGAAACTTATTCAGTGGGGGTGGGATTGAGCCCCTTTCTCCCATCCCTCAGTTCTCTCAAAGCCAATCTGATTAAATATCATAATATTTTTCAATAGATCATGAAAGCATGCCTGCTACACTTTTAGTGCGAAGACAAATTCCCCATGTCTCTCTCACCCAGCCGAATCACCACTCTTGCCTTTGTCTTTCCTACATATAAATTACAGAGCTGCCACAGTTTTTACATCCTTTACTATAGGGGTCCAGTACTCCAGTTCATATGAGGGACTTCCAGGTAATGTTAATGAGTTAAGGGGATGATATATAAGATACAGACAGGAGTGGTGGGAACTTTTAAGAAAGCACATGCTCATTTTAAAGGGGCAGCCAAGATGTTTTACATCACCTAGTTTCTGGTATTTTGTTAAAAAGGCAATCTAGCAAAATGACTCAAGTGATTATTGTTACATGGAAATACAGGTCTCATATTATTAGATCTTCAGATTTTCAAGAGAAGCCAGAAATACAGAATTAGATGTAAAGTACATCAATTTTTAAATGTTTCATATTTTAAAAAACACTGTGCTGGCCAACAACACTGCTTTTCTGCTGGCTAGATATGACCCACAGGCTACCAGTTTGTAACTTCTGTTCTGCAAGTAAATTATGGGGCCCGAGGCAATCATCTCTGTGTACCCCAAGAATTTTTGGCACAAGAATGGTGGAGATCAAATAGCGGCAAATGAATGCACAAGGGAGTCCAAGTCATGTTTTGAACTACTGAGGTTTTTTTATTGCAAAACATTTGTTACAGAAATTTCAGAAAGTTTTTCCCATTTGTATCTGCTAACTTCTGCTTTGAATTATGTATCTAAAGGAACAAGCTCAAAGTGCATTGTGAATCCAATAATAGACCTTTAAAAAAGAACATTTCCTCTAAGGATTTATATATATTTATAATGTTGATAGATATGCAAACCGCTGTCTATCCATACACAAAGAAGGAAAAGATGTGTATCTGTTTAACAAAACCAATTTCAAAATTGCTGTATTTATAGGAATTCATTTAAAAATGATATTTGAATCATTTCCCCCATTATAAACTATGATTAGAACGTTTACAAATGAGAGTCTAAAGCTCTATATTATGAAACAGCTATGAGAACAGTATACTGCATGTACTGTTTTCCACAGCAGGAGCAGCAATATAAACTCAGGTCAGATGCTGTAGTGACAGGAAGCAGCTAAGCCTTGATACAATGCTGCAGTACTCTTCTGAACCTCCTTCATAAAGAGCCTGCATTTTCGTCCTGAATGATGCAGCTCACAAGTATACATGCATAGATCATTCGGGAGAACAGGAATAATCCTGAACAGGGTGAGCTCCTTTCTCCCCCACTTCAATGCTCATTATATTTCGCATATATACTAAGAATCAAAAACGTGATCCTGGTTGGCTCTAAATCAGAGGTCCCAAACTACTGCCTTTGGGACTGAATGCTGCTGGCAGACACATTTGTTTGGCTAGCACAGTGTTTGCAAACTGGAATGTGGATGTCTTTGCAGCGGGATTCCTGTTCTCTCATGCCCTACAAACTCTACTTCCTGTTGTCTTTCACCTGTCCAACAGGCACATTTGTGTCCTGGATCCAGCCCCTCCACATATTTTAGTTTGCAGTCCCACAGTCAAGATGCAGCTAGCTGGCTCTGATGATATGTGGGAAGCGGGGGTGAAGGTGTGAGGGAGTCTTTTGGGATTCAGACAGGCAAAGAATTGCATGGGGCTGATGCAAACACCAGCTGAGTTTGGAGCAGTGGGTAAAGCTAGGGGGAGAGGGCTAAGTAAGTGGGAAGAAGATTAGGGCTCAGAAAAGTCTGAATGTTTGGCTTTTTCCAAGTAGTCATTGTTTCAGCTTACTATCAGGGTCCACCGTGTATTGAGGTAATAGGAGTGAGGGTCTGTCGGTCTGGCAAAAAAGCATCTTGTGCTGGGCTAAGAGAAGGGAGAGAGTTAAGGGGTGAAGAAAGCTGTACATCCAGGCACTAGGCTGAACGTTCCTGTGTCCCACAGCTCTCAGCTGCCTGCCTGCTGCAGTGGAAGGCCCGGGTCAAGGCTGGCACTGACACTCCGCAGAAAGCCTATAGACTTCTGGCCACACATGTCCCGTTCACTTTCTAGCACACAAACTGCGCGAATAGCAATGGCCTGAAGCGTAAACGGGCTGGTAGACTAGGTAAGTTAGAGGAGGGAAAATTCACCTCATTCTTACTGCCATCTGGATTACCTGGCCACCAAAACCCTCTCTTAGCTTCATGTCTTTGCTGACATGAAAAAATTGTCACGTCTTCATTTCATTAGCAGTCATCAGTACACGGAGTTCATCAGAGAAAAGGTAACAACTACCTTCTCCAATGAATTAAGAAAGAAAAAAATCACGTGTTCCTTAAATCAGAACTAACCCCTCCTGTGGTTGACTCCAATCTGGGAAAAAGAATGTGTGACACGTAAAAAGAAGAGAAAGCCTAGGCAGTGCAGGCTGAGAGAAACTTTGCTCTATTCATTTGAAGATCAGTCAATTACAAGACAGTGCAAGTAGGTTCTGCTCTTCCAGCCGTTGAATGGCTTCTATTGATGAAATAGTGATTTCTTTAAAGGTCAAACTCTTTAAAGACCAGAGTCACCCAGTGCTTCATCAGACACCCACTCCCCCTTCTCTTGCCCTCCTCCAAGCCAGGCTCATAGGCCAGGTGATAAAAGCCAGAGATAAGAAGGTGCGCACATGTATTACTGGACCATCATTCATCGTGGTCTGTGGATTTCTGCACTGTCACAAGCGGGCTTCTCACTCTCATCACTGGTTTAGCAATTTGTACCCAGTGGCCCTAAAGAATCAGAAATGTGTCTTTCACATATCACAGATACACTAACACCTAGACCTTGGTAAACCCAAGCGGTGTTGGCTAGCCATTTCGGTCCCATAGCTATACACGCTGTGGTCAATACTTCATTTCATATGATTTGTTCAGAGCTTTAAAAAAGATTTAAAACAACCTGTGGCTACTATTTTGTTTTCAATTTTCAAAACCCGAACATAATCTCCAAACAGTGGAAGGAACCCAACAATCTGAATGAGTTTCTAATGAAAGTATCAAGCAGGCAATAGCAAAATGTGACGTGCCTTTAAAAAGTCAAAAGAAATGCATCAAGCAGTGCATGCATTTTGTTGCCACAAAATTAAGACTAGACTGGAGAGGGATTACTTCATTTAAGTCACATTGCTATTGTTAGAGAATAGTGAGTTAGAACGCAACATCTAGAACAAGTATATAACCATCTACACACTAGCATCACTTTTTCTAGAAACAAAAATGATAGTGCTACTTAATGAGCATATTTATAAAATACTGTACACTGCTTCTGCATGGGGTCAGCAGATGTAAACGAACAGCTAATTCAACTGTAGTTTAAAATGTTATTTTAAGTTCATTTGTCATACAGTCTTTTGCATAACATGCCAATTGTTCTTTCACAAAATCACAACTTGCCTGTTACCACAGCCCACAGGGCTGGTTAGACGATGTGTGTTAGCTTATACAAATATCTTACAGGGTCTAAAGGAGAGTGAAACACAAAGCAGAACAGGAACAAAACTGCTCATTTCATGAGGATTCTAAATAACATGGAATTGGGAACATAATCAGTCCTTGCAACATGTGCTTCTTTATTGAATGTTACAGATTTGTAAATGATTATAAAGCCATCCTGTAACGTTCATTAATATGATCACATGCTACAACTATCTGGGTTAAACACAAGTCACATATATGTTTATGCATGTTTTATAATACAGGATTGCCCAGCATGTTGAATGGTACAGCCTAGAGACCCAGCAGGATGGATGAGTGGATAATATTTATCATTAAAGAAGTTAAACAGTCCAAACATTTAGGAAGATTGGACTGTACAGCCTCAGAAAGTAGAATAAATGTGCTATCCAGTTATCTACCATAATATTACCTATAGAACTGTCTTCTAGAATACATTGGAAATATTCAGAAGAAACACATTTAGTATCTTTACATTTCTCCCATTCGGTTATTCTTATATATATTATATATATATATATATATATTTTTTTTTTTTTTTTAAAGGGGGAACTTTCAAAGTGCTAAATAATATCCTAGACCTGGAAGCTTAGACTTAAAAAAAAATCCAGTTTTTAAAGTGCTACATTCTGATTGCAATATACCTTTCGGTTTGGAGAAATACACAAACTAGCCATGACATCTCTGAGCTAGCTTTCGAGCTCCTCATTTAATTCCATGGAGGAGGGAGTTTTTAACTATCAATATAAAGTACGTTGGTTAATCAGGAAATTTCCATGGTTAGGTTCATAAAACACCCTTATTTTTTTCCAAAAGGAACAAGCAATTTAGAGCAAATCATTACATATGGTAGTATATAAAAATTGGCACCTTAGAACCAGATGATTAAACCAAAGCTATTACTTCCTTGAGCTCTCTGTGACTTTATTTATGTTCCTCCATAACGTGCTGCCCATGAGCTGCTTAATTCACAGAGACAGGCAATTAACGTCCCCCCGATCAGGGACATGGTGGAATAAAATGAGTTACACACAAGCTGACTGTACAAGGCCACAGAATCAATGCCACATCGGTGTGCAGAGAACCCAGAAATGGAAAGACATGGATCGAAACATAACACACATGTATGGGCACAGGAATGAAATGGCTCATGAAAGTTACATAGCTTGTGTTAAAGTCATTTAAATTTGGCTTATATATTTCACACACTTTACAAAAGGTGCAAGAGTTTCATTTTCATGCAAACAAAAGAACCAGGTAGTCACAAGGTCAGGACTGTTAGGCACTTTGTTTCCCAGGTTCTGTTCTGTTCTCCCCAGAAATTGAAAGGAAAATCGTGCTCACTCATCATTTCTTTCCCCCATTTTCAGTCTGGTCCAGGATGAGGCCCTGGTTGGGGTGTGGTCAAAGATGAATGGTTTCACCTCCTTCTTGGATTCCTCTACAGACTCCCCCAGAGAGCCTTCCTGCTTTGTGAGTGTGCTCCGCGTTTAAAAACCATCAAAACATTAGGATGTAAGTACCTCGAACTAGCAAAATCTAATCTAAGGAATGAAAGTAACAAAGTCTTGGTTCAAACTTTTGTGCTGAGACTTGGCCTTCCTGAGAATCACAGAGCAAAGGTCTCAAAATGCAAAGTGCCTATTATAACTGCAGTGATTATGAATAAATACAGTTCCTCTTCCTCACTGTCAATCAATATGGAACCAGGGTTGCATGAACCCTTTAAAGTCACATCGCAACTTTGCATGTATGTACATTTTGTGTGTGGCAGGGGGAAGGGTCTAGAGCTTTCATTAGATCCTCAAAGAAACTTATGACTCCAGGAAATTTAAGGGCAATTGATTTATCCTCAGACCACATGTATGTTTGCTGAGGGGAAAATAACCAATGTGGGGCCCAATAAAAATGTTAGAGTTTCTAGAACAATTACATATGAGGAAGTCTGGTTGCTTGTTTCTAATTCACCTAAATATCAAGAAGTGAAAAAGAAATTCTTTAATTATATATGGCCTCATCACTATTTCTACACCAAAAAGCTTCTGCAGAGGGTTTTTCATTTTTTAAAAAAAATTTAAAGGCTAGAGGTTTTGTCCACATATTTACTTGATTTCACTTTATGAGAAAATTTGGAGTTCATTAACTACAACTAAACAAAAGAACCAGGTAGTATTTGGGGCCCAGAACATGAAGTCATTTTCCTTAAAGATTTTATTCTTTTTTAAATCAGTGATTCAAATAGGAATCTGAAGATTCGAGGATCAGGAATTCTTTATCTCACTTCAAATCCATATTCAGACCTAGAAGCCTATGCCTATGTTCTAAAGTCCTCGATACTATCTGGTTTAGAATTGCATAACTATTCAGACTGTAATCATTTTGGTCAGGAGAAACCAGACTAAACGAGATGTCATAATTAGCGAGTGTTTCCAGAGTGAAAAGGGACAGGGGGCAGGTAGCCAGGCATTTTGGCAACTCTATAGTTTGGTACAAGGAAAAGTTAAGGTCATACAGATTTTTAAAAAATCATAAGTTCAGTATCTGTCAAAATCCAATATAATAAACTCTTTCAATGGAACTCCTTGGATGGTAAAAATATCCTGGTTATACCTCAGGGTGATAGAAAAGTCCAAACCTCTTTAAGAAAGCTCTGTGTGTCTGTTTATATACTATGCATAAACATGCCTCTCTGAGTAAATGCATATATATATATGTATGTATATAAGCAACATATACTATAGAGCTCTTTATGTGGTTTATTTGCTTTCTATTTTAGCCTACTGTATCTTTTTTATAGCTCTGTATATAAGAAAAACATTCACAGTATGCCTGCAACTGATGGCTTTGGGTGGCTACCAAACTCCTAGTCAGTTCTAAGGTTATTTATGGTTTTGAAACTTCCTTAAAAAGTACTTTGGAACATTCCCATAAAAAAGATACCAGCTCTTGAAAAACTCTAATTGAATTTATGCTGAGCTCAGATTAAACGGCAAAAACTCTAGGTATGAAAATATCCACATGTAACCAGATATTCATATACAAAATGGTCATGTGATGAATGGTGTGGAAAACTGGCAGTCACATCTTGGAGATGTTCAGGAGACACGGTGGAGTCATGCAAATGATGGAGGTCACACAGCAACATAACACATACCATGAATGGGGAGAACATAACAATGTCCCATTTGGCAATTTTAGGTGGGTTGTCCTCACTAAACATTTTTTGTTCACTATTACATATTCAGTGAGTGACTTCATTGATGGTAGGTGAGATAGAAAATAAATTAAAAAATATAAAATTAATTACATTCATCCTGAGCTCGCTCAGCTATACTTGAATGTCCACTGTATATAATAAACCACTTGACATTTGTTTTTAACATCTATTCTTTCATTCTGATTGCAATACAAAAAGGTATTTCTTTTCCCTTTATTTTCTTCGAAAAAGATAGACAGTTGTGGCACCAGAAGTGAATATATAATAAGAGACAGATGAACTATGACTGTTACCTTGTTTTTTCTTTATAATGATCAATTACAGAAGTGTTGGCATGAGAAGGATGTGGGACGTTAGGTAGAACTGCTGGCTGCCGGCTTATACTGAATAAAAAGGATGCTCTTCATCGGTCACCAGTGATGGAGCCAATGTGAAAAGAAAACAGAATTGAAGTTTAGAATATCTCATTTGTACGCTGGCTACTTTATTTTCTTTTATTTTGCAATTTAGCTCTGCATCCTAAAATGCTTGGTCATGGTCAGAAATGGAAAGATGCCTCCTGGCGTGGAAAGTGCTTGCAGCCCCTTCATTCCCAGAGCTCATGGCTTTCTGAAGTGACCAGTGATACACATTCATCGCAACCCTTCTTCTCCCTCGCCTTCCCCTCCCTACAAATCAAGAGTGAAGGTGACTTAAATCCCTGTGTTTAGTACTGGACCAGATCAAGTGCTTTCTTGACCTGTGGCCCAGAAGTCACCTTTGAGTTAACTCCTCCCAAGGCATTGCTTGCTTTGCTCAGCTAGGAATAAAGCAGGTATGTTTCAAGGAAGGGGAACCGGTGGAGTTTGGGGGGAGTTTTAGGGCTGGATGCTCGAGCCTCCCACAACCCTTATTAAGAAGGTTTAGTTGTGCTTGCTTTCAAAGCTGTGGGAAGCAGACGTTCTGGACAGTCTCCTCATGGACAGGCTGTCCCCTCGGCCCTCCGGCTTGGAGGACTTACTCCTCTGGAAGGGATTTCGCAGGCTTGCTGTGTTCCGCTGCTTGTCGAGTTTGTCACTGATGGAGAAGCTCTTCCTGGTGTGTGCATGTGGTGCGCTTGGCTCCTCTGCCGAGTAGCTGTTGGCACGCTCTATCTTGGGAACCATGATGTTGTTGGACAAGGTACTGTCTGAGTTACCGCCCTCTGGGGAGGGCATCACAATGGTGGCTCTCCGGCCTTTGGCCTCATTCTCCTCACTGTCAGAGCTGGGGTGACTCAGCTCTGCTTCTCGCTCAGGATGGCAGCAAGAAGAGTCCTCCGCTTTGCCTCTGAGACCACCAGGGAAGGCGGCCCTGTCGGCAATTGCTTGGGGGGCACTGACACACCTTGTGTCGATACAGTCTGTAATACTTGTGTATTCTGCTGTTTTCATGGGCACCCCAAAGTTGGCGTAATAGCTCCTTGAAGGAGAAAACATAAAGCTATGAGATTTCACGATGGGGGCCTCTTCTAGAAGAAAGGGTGTGGTGGCTAGGTAGCGGCTACTTTTGGAACGCTCGATGGTGTGGTACATTGGAGGGTCAGTGTCCCAGGGGTTTTGGTATTCTGGGATGTGGGTATAGTCTGAAGAAAAAGATCTAGTGTCCATGGAGGTGATGTCCTCGAAATCAATGCTCCGACTTGGAGGTCTGTCTGTGGGTGCAAGAGTCGCACAGGCACTACTTGAAGGAGCTGTGGAAGGTACTGGGGCCGAAAAGCTTGGCTCACCCAGCCCAAGGATGTTCATGGAATTGTCCAGAGGGTCTATATCACAGTGGAGTTCATCCATGGCAGAGACATAAATGTCTATACACGAAGATGGTCTTCTGGAATCAGGAACAATGGCCAATGTGTTTGTAGGGGCTGTGGGAGCTGTGGATTCTTTTGCTACAGAGTGGGAACTAGTAGCCCGGTGGAGGCTCAGGGACCTTTCTTTAAAAAGGCTTTCCAACTTTTCTATACCACCTTTGTCTTTCATATTGACTGAATAGAAAGAATGGCTTCGCATGCGGGGCACTAGGGTTGGAGAAGTTGGGGACATGGTCTCCTCACCTGCAGGGTCTATGCTGTCTTGGAGCTTGAAGGTGTTGCCCTCCTGGCTGTTAAAGCTGCTCTGGCGGACGATGTAGGCTGCATCTGTGCAGTCTGACGAGGTCCGCGAGCGGATTCTGTTGGATTCGGCCCGCTCCAGACCTGTCAGGCGCTCCAGGGCCGTGGCCATGCGCCCGATGAGGTCCTCGAGCTGAGCCAGCCGGATGTCCACGGTCTGGAGCGAAGCCTTCATGCAGTGCTCTCTCTCATTGACTTCCTCCAGCCGCATGGACATGTTCTCCACCCTGTTGGAGGAAGAGAGAACAGCGTCAGTCGGGGCGGGTGCCTCTGCTGGAGAATCTGTCTTTTTGAGCTGGAAGAGGCTTCAGAGATGATCTACTCCAGTGGTATTTAGCTATCAATTCCCCTTTCCCTTACTGAATTTAATGCACAGTCCCCCCAAAACAAACACCAAAGTTGAATAGTTCTTACTGAAGTGGAGTGGGGCCAAAGTCCCACCCTTTCCCCATGGCAGGGTTTAGCTGTGGCCTGGGGCAGGCTTTAACGACCTAAATAAGTGGGAGGGTGTTGGCTTATCAGGGTCATCAACTAAATGAGAATGCTGCGCTTGGATGACTTTATCCAGAGTTTTGCAATAGAATTTTAGCATGTAGCTACGCTTGCTGCAGTGTACATGTAAAATTTATACTTTATGAACTGGGAATATTTTTGTTTTGCATCTGTGTAATACTTTTTTTGGTGGTGTTATTCACAATAACCGTTTTAAATTTTAGTGCCTCCAAAGGAATTAATTAACATGGTCTTGTTACTGAGGCACCTGGAGTAGACCTAATCTGATCCTTTCCTTAATAAAGGAAAAACAAACACCAAGCAATTTACCAAGATTACATAAACTACTTTGTGGTGAACTCTGGAGTGTCTATCAACAAGTAAATTATCCTACTGCTTTTTCTCTCTGGGTCTCCCTGGGTAGCTGATCACAGGTACTTTACATTACAGGGGTCAGGATGTCTTGAGCTTCCCTGTTGGAAGTTCTTAAGGGTGTGAAGTGTCTCATATTCCTGTTTCCACTTTCAGGTTGCCCGCCTAATACCTGCCAGGTGTCAATTAAGGTTTATTGAGTCAATCGCTGTTGTAAACTTGATTTCCATTGTCTAATAGGTTGCCTAGCCACTTCTTTACAAAGATAGAGACCACACATTTAAAATAAAACTGTCATATTTTCCACTTGCTTAAAGTAACTTGGAAAGGACAAACCAGAGCCAAGTTTTGGTTTGGGTTCAAGCTTTCACTTTTAAATGCCCAAAGGCAAATTTTTTGGAGACTGTAAATGAGATCCATACACAACTTTACTGGAGAGAATAAAGATACTTTCCCAATGCTCTCAATACCCAGAGTAACATCATTTGACAGCTGACCCATAAAAGCAACATGCCTGCATGTCCAGAATATGCTTCACAAACAATGGTGGAAATTAGGGCTGGGTGCCCCCAGCTATTGTGATGGTGGTGGTGGTGATGGGGGTGTATTAATAATAGCAGCACAGCAGGCTTTTTAAAAAACCTTCCTCTTCTGCTGGCCGGAGTGGGTGGGTGTGTTCTGCGTTGGGGCAGATTTCTGCCTCTCTGAGAAACAACCCCCCCCCACCACCATCCTGCCCTGCCATTCATACCACCCACTCTGCTCTTTTACCTTCTGGCTTCCCTTCACCCAGACTAAGGTTCTGGATTGCTCTCAAGAGCCCCTGCTTTGGAGACATTTTTGCCTCTCGCTCCCTCCTGCTAGCCCACATCCAACCTGGAGCTTCCTAGGGTCCAGGCACACTCAGCCCCCATGCCCACCTGCAGCCCCAGAAACTGCAAATTGAGTGATTCTGCATCTAGCAAGCCTGATGCAATTCACCCAGCTAACAGCTCATTCAGAAGGAAAATACAACTTTTCCTTTCCACTTCATTTTGTGGTATAAACATAGCCTGAGAAAAAAATTACTTACAGTAATAAGTTTGTGTGTCTTATAGACTTAGAATTCACTTTGTCACCATCTAGCCTATGGAATTTGATTTTGCAAGTCCTGCAGTTTCATCTTGCGCAGTGCAATGAGTTTTGGGTAAGTGGATAAAATACTTCTTCATTAAAGGAGAAGGACAGACGGGAATGAGGCTTTTTGTTTTGGATTCTCTCAGTGCTGGGTTCACCTAGCTTTTTAGCATTGGTGGAGTAACAAAAGGGAGGATAGTTTTCTTCCTCCTCCTTTCCTTTCCTGGAACCCAGTGTATGCAAGGTTAGTATGCAAGGTGAAAAAGATGCTCTTTCTGAGTAAGTGTATATGATCATTGGTCTGGGCACTGTGAAATATCTCCCTGCACTGTGGGGACCTCCCTACCTGCACGCCACCTCCCTTCAGCCCCAGGATCCAACACTAAGGAGAATATTAGCAGGTAAGAAGCAGAGCTAAGGTACCAAGAAGCAACTGAAGATCAGGCCTGGCTGTGGGCAGTCAAGAGTACACAGAAACTAAAGAGCCCAAGGCGATGGGAGGAAGAGTGAGAAGGGACACAGAGGAAGAGGGTCCTCTGGGAAAGCAAGGAGGTGGGAGCCTCAAGGGTGAGAAACAAGCATGGCCCCAGGGAATGGGTCTTGGGGAGGGAAACCTGCTAGAACAGGGCCAAGGAGCTATTCTTCACCAAATCTTAACTCTCCCATAGGCTCTGGGATGCTTTCGAATGTAAGACTTGAACTAAAGAAAACAAAAAGTGGATTGTTTCATCCATTTTCTTCCAGAATTCTGGATGTGTCTAACCACTTAACTGTATAATTATTTAGATCATGGATGTAACTAATAAAGGTTTAAAGGAGGAGTTACAAAAGAATAAAAGTTCCTAGAGTCAAATCCATATATGTTTGCTCCATAAAAAGAATGCCACCATTAATCTTTACAAAAAATTCTTAAAAAGTTAATTACAAATGGGTATGCATTACAGATATAAATAGGTCTGAGATAAAACAAAACTAGAGTTCTGGGTCATGACTGTAGTCTAGGAGTTGACTCTGGTCAAACCGTGTTAAGAGACAAAATAGGGATAAGCGTGATAAGCATCCATGGATCAACAGGAATCCTTAAGGAGACAGAGAATGGGGAGTTACTAAGTGAAAAAAAAATAGAGGAACTGTGGAAAGGAAGACATTGCATGGAAGGAGCACTATTTTTCTTTCCCTCTTTCACATCTCCATGTGATGGCTTATCACATAGCTTACTTCAGAATAACTCAGGAGGCAGTCACAATAGGGACACCACAGTGTCCTGGAAAGATGTGAGGTGGCTCCTGTTTCTGGGAGCCCAAGGAAGTGACAGCCAGGAGCCTATCAGAGGGGACTCAAAAGGTTGTCAACGACCCTGGTTAAGTAGATAACTAGCCTCTAAGAGCCAATGTGATGAGGAAAAGGGTCAAAAGAAGATTCTGGTGGCACAGAAAATTTCAGCTTCAATATGCAATTTCTTAACTTAAGGATGGTTATTTCCTATAAATTCACCTTCTTTTCTGATAACCTCGAAATGTGCTTAAAAGAATTGTGGTAAACAGAGAAAGAGGACTGGCAGGCCATGCCCCTTCTAAATTTCGAATATTCCCCGGAGTACTAGCAGTAGGATGGATGAAGGCTGAAGGGCAAAAGCAATCTCACCTCACTTGAGCCCAATCCCAGGGGCTCCCGTGGGGGGCAGGGGGGAGGGTATACCTACACAGGTTTTCACATCGAAGGCAATGACACAGAACAGCTAAAGATAACTCTTACTTATCCACAGACTGATACCTAATTTGTGAATTATTTAGGCTCTTTAGGGTCACCTACCCTTCCCTTTGGGCCAGTTAACTTTCTCATTAACTCTGGGATGATAAAGGGAGAAAAGTTTAAGTTCAACTCAATGGAGATACAAAAGATCAGCCCTGGGGAAAGATATGGTGGGAGATGAGAAAGTCCATCTTTTTTGGCTTACACTGTTTTTTGCTTATTTATGAATTTCATATATCCTAATTTATTTGTTTCTTTATTATGAAAAAGCATAACTTGCACATACTATTAATAGTTACATGCTTATCACTTTTTTGGATACAGGTGAAGTGAAAAAGGGCACAAAGCATGGGTTTGGGAAAGATAATGTTAGATTAAAAGATGATGCTAGAAATAATGTATACCTTAGTTAGTTTATACTGTTACCACTGAGGAGAAAACTCAAACCGTAACTTTTGACAAGGTCAGCCCAAGAGGTGGGGTAATGGTGAGGATGGTCTGGAAGCCTTATGTCAGGGGTCTGAGAATTAAATACCTATGGGTGGGGCAGAACAAGTAAGTAGGTGAAGTAAGCGGGTATAAGAGGATAGAGGCAGGGATTCCTGGGCAGGAGAGAGCACACCCAGTCCAAAGGCACTTAGAATGAATTTTAATAATCACTGCAAGCCCTCTGGGGGCAGATGGTGCCCATGAGTAAATGCTGCTTTAAATAAATTAAAGGAATCAGAAAAGAACTTCCATGTGATTAACAGAAAATATAACCCTTAAGAACCAATGGGAAATGGT
>JAVSCE010016552.1:0-177128 GCA_032199065.1 Smutsia gigantea
CAAAACAAAATGTTGAGAGACTATTGCCAGTGACAGATGTTTACCTGCCTGATGGTCTTTTGCTTTGGACAGTAATTAAATCAAGACCAGGTGTCTTGTAGATGGGTTAGCTGCTCGCTATCGGAAGAGATTAATAGATCCCAGCACATGGGTAAGGGAAAAAGCTCTTGAGTTTTATGGGTCATTGATGCTGCTTCTCTCAGCAGAAAGCAAGACTGAGAGAGAAGGAACTTGAGCTGAAGTGGCCTAGTTCATTAGAGAACCTCAATAGCTCCTCGCATCTCCACCATCTCCAGAGCCCTGAGAGTGGGCAGATCCCCTCTGCCAGCAGATCTAAAGGAAGCCAGACCTCAAATTCTTATTCTAAAGGAAATTGGTTCAGGATTTGGAGGTTTGTAACCTGGGACCAGAGGCCACTAAGAGTCAGTGATGTGCCAGGGAGCCAAGTCTTCCGCCTACCCGTTCTTCCTCTACAGACTTGGACAACTTTCCTCACTGCTGTCAAAGCTGAGGAAAAGGAGGTGGCAGAAAAGAACCAGACCTGAGAAGGTGCTCAGACACAGCTCTGCTCCTGAAGGTCAGGGCCCTTGCCCCTACCCTTGAAAGGACTTTGTGTGTTAAACACAGAATGACACTCCCAGCCCCACTGTATCGTGGCTCAGAATACCTGAATCCGCTGGGAAGGCCATGTTGGGTTTCCTCTGGAGGATGCAGGATCCGAGCCGAGGCCAGGGTGAGGCAGGCTGCACAGAGGCTGGGGGAGGAGGCTGGGCAGAGGGAAACAAAGGTTACTTATTATTTACAAAGAACGCGTTTGTCCCAGTGTGTCCCTGAGGTTTGCACAGTACTAGGCCATTCACTGGAGCCCTGGACTCACACTAACAAACTAATCGGTTCCAAATGTGCCTCAGAAATCTGCCTTGCCTGGTGCTGACTTCTGATTCCCTGCCGCTGAGACTGGTTTCTGGGTGAGACAAATGATGAGTAACCATGAGCTGTGCAGGGGCCCCCTGAGTCTCGAACACACACTATTTGGAGGCAGGCACACACTCTCTGTCTTTGTGACTGTAACAGAACATGAACACACACTGGTTTGTGTAACTTGAATCCCATTTTGAAGAACCTTGGACCCGGTCCACCCTCCCCCACCATGAGTTAAACCAGATGTCCTGGCTTCAGAGGGCTGGTAGAAATGACTAAGCTGAATTTTGCAGCCAGTGGTCATGCCATGTCATTCTCATCCCAGAAACCAGCAAAGCATTTCAGGTAATCATTTGGTCTGTTCATTCTTTGGTTTTCTGCCTACTCTCTTCCCAAGCCAATTCTCCAAAAGGTCTCTTGGCCCCATGACGCTTTCATTTGCAACCTCGGAGGCCTTCCAGTCAAAAGAGACTCATGGCCTAGGTTACCTCTCCAGCTTGGCCAGGGAAGGGACCCACCTGAAGAGGAGGTGGAAAATGGCTGGGGGGAGGCAGGGGCAGCACCTCAAGCTCCCACCCTGCACTTGCGCAACCTGATGGTGAGCACCTCCCTAAATTCTACACTGTAAGTGGCTAACTGACCTTCCCTAGTCCCGGTGTTGGTGTGGAGAATATTTCTAACCCTGAAGGAAGCAGATCACTTCCCTGGTTCACAAGCCCAGGATGCTTTAAAACAAAAAGCACAAAAAAAACAATGCCTCAATTTCACCCTGAGCCAATTAAATAAGAATTTGGGGTGTGGGGCTTGGGCTCACTCATCCCCAGTGAGTCTGTTGTGTGGTCATGGTTGGCAGTTGCTGATCTGAGGGCTCTCATTGGGCCACAGGTATGGATAGATGTTCTGCTGATATCTGCTACCATTTGGCCAGGGCTCAGTTGTATCTGTGCTCACTTGGCTCCAGGATTTTCTCTGCATCCCACAAGGCCCAAGGTCTGGCTGGACTTTCAGGCAGTCTTACCCAAGCAGTCAGATCTTTCTCCCGGCTCCCAGCTGGACTTTTAGCTAAGTTCCTTATCAGCCTCTAGGAGCTGCAGAGATTCCCACGCTTTCCTGTGATGTGGCCACAGACACCCTGCTGCTGGGACGAGGAATGGGTGAGGTGCTCCTTGCAGGCTCCAAGGGGACAAAATATTCTCAAGTTTTTGAACATGTCTCCCCCCAGACTGAAGCTGTAGGGACCTCCCATTGATAAAATTCTATGATGGGATCCTCCAGGCCTTTAGAAAATCCTCTCTACTTAGGACTTGACTTTCAAGCCTATTGTCGTTTTGGGGACTCACAAGAATCTAATTTGATAGTGAAACCTCAACAATAGCAGAGATGTGGCCTTCCCCAGAAGCACTGACACTACTTGCTGCAATGAATGGGAAGCCCCAGAGCAACAAGATGTATAGGGTACAGAGATACTTCTGAGGATATTTCAAAACAACATTATCTCCGTTCTACACATTTTGTGCCAAGAGTCAGCATTTTTCAGCGAGCCTTGCAGTGTACAGGCCTCCTGCAGCCTCACTCATCATCATTCTCTCAGCATTTGGAGTGGGAGGTAGAAAGGGGACATTTTTGTTCCCATCTTGTATTTGTACAATGAGACAGAAGGGAGAATTGGGTGAATAGCGGGGCCCTCAGAGGGTAGGGGGTGGAGTAGATGGGCCAGAAAGACAGAAACAAGAGCTCTGAAGTGGGTCTTGAGTTTCTGCTAATGTTCTTAACTTAGGCTCCTTAAACCTCTGAGCAGCTCTAGTATATTTTATTGAGAAAGTGCTCAGCTATGAAAACTGCAAAATGCATAGCCCATCTCTTCCTAAACCTAGTGTATAGTCTGAACAGACTTCATGGGTACATGTTTACCGGACTCTCCCCTACTTCCACCCAGCACCCCCACATTCTGTCTCTCTGTCCGTCCCTTCGGCAAACTCACCTCCCCTCTCCAAAGGGCTCGGGCTGCCTCTCCCTGCTCCCCTCCTCCCTGTTCACAGCCGGCCCAGAGGCCCCACTTCCATCGCTGCACAAGCACCCCCTAGGTTTCTGGGGCACGGGCCCGCCCTGCGCGGGAGATTGGGAGCCCACAGTGAGTCAGCAGCCCAGCCAAGCTTGAAGCCCAGGACTCTCGGCTGAGCGTCTGGCAGCTGGGGCATCCCCACCCCTCTTCCTACCCCCTCTCCTGCCTCCCAATCCCCAGCCCTTAGGGAGGCCCCTGCCCCTGCCCTGGGCTGTCGGTGTCCCTGTGTGTCTCCCTGCCTGCCCCACCCCAGCTCTGGAGCTGGCCCGCCCAAAGCCCATGGACTTCATGGTTGACCACGTGTATAAAGCAGAGACGCCTGCAGGTCGGTGGTGCCAGTGGCACTCCGGAACACTGGGGGTGTGCAGTGTGCGTACCTCCTCTCCTGGACTGCGACCCTGCGGGTTCTAGGAGGGAGAGCTGGACAGCTGCCAGGACTCGCCATAGGCCTTTACTGCCTACACACTCTGAATCACAGCTGCTCTCCGCCGTGCTGAGTCACACCAGGAATCTGGGGAGGCTATACGGCCTGTTTTTAAAAGATTTGTTTGCATCCCAGGCTCTTAGAAAATGCTGGATACGTATTGCCAAAAATGGGTTTTGGTTCAGGGTCTCCAGGGCTGCAGCAGGCAGCCTCTTTCCTGAGGGGCCTGGACACTGTGTGTGCCGTCTAAGCCTTGCCACAGGCGGCACCTGGATTTCACTGAGCAGGGTGTCCCTAGCCACCAGGGTGGAGAAGCACAGACCCAGCATTAGCTTCCTGAGGGGAGGAATGGGCACTGCAGGCACCAGCTTTGGTGCCAACTATTCTCTGAGTCACCTAATGCCATTCTCATTCATGGGAAGGGAGAAATCTGGTGCATAAGACTAACCAGTTTGAGTTTCCAACTTTTTGGAAATCCTAGAATTTTTAGGCTTCTATAAACAAGTCCCCAGAGTTCTCCCTCTTTTGCCCTCTTCCTAAACTTCTAGTCACTCAATGAGCCTTTAGTGGGCTACAGACCATAGGCCTCAGAGCTGCCGGGCTCCTTAGAGATTATCTCATCCATCCCTCACTTACTGACAAGCAAGCTGAGACTCAGAGCAGGGGCGAGACTTCTTCAGCTCCCAGAGGTGAATAGCAGGCGTCCAGCTCTAGGGCGAACCCTGTGCAGAAGAGGGTAAGACACAGCCTCCGCCCTCCAGGAATCCCGGATGATCAGGGGCAGCAGTCATCTGCTCAGAGAGCAGGGATACCAAGGAGAGTGTGATTGCATGCATGCAAAGGTGAAATGAAGTTTCATGGGAAAGTGAAGATAAAAGATCACTCCTGCACAAGGAATCAGGAAAGATAACACGGGGAAGATGAACACAGTTGTTACTCCACAGAGGGGTTAGATTTGGATACTCAGGGGCAGAGGCAGGGGGAGAGAGGTCTGCAGATGAGAGAAACGGCTTGAGATGCGATGCCCAAGGAATGTGAGCCAGTTTGGCTCCTGTACAGGGTGCTGAAACCGAATAATGGAGGGGGGCCGGGAGTGGGTTGGGGGGAGGTTGGATGATGGAAGGTCTGGAATGCCAGGGTGAGGAATTTGAACTTTATTATCATCTAAAAGCACCAGGTGGCAATGTGCCAGGCATTTTACTGAGCAATATTAATCATGTAATGCAGAGTCTGCATTTTCTATGAGCTTGGAACTCAAGACAGAGAATGAAATTATGGGCACATATCAAAGGTATATATTAAACATACACATAAATCAAAAACTATTTAACACATAAGTATTTAAGTGCAAGAAAAGGAGTAAGTGCATTTAATGGACTTGTGAAGGAAGAAGGCATCTGGGGATTTGTTCCTGGAAGGCCTCTCTCTGTCCTCAGCCTCCCCTGTGCTCTGCAGCTCTGGGAAATGCCCAGAAGGGCTGAGACATCAATCTTAATATTAGACACTGGCTTAGTGTGGCTTTGTCTTCCAGATGGCTGAGTTCTGACATGGAACCATTCTTTGGGCCTCCCACTCATCCTCATTAATTGATCCGGTGTCCCTCTCCTTCCAGTCCTGAGCTCCTAACACACAGGAGACACAGCTTGGAGGGGGCAAGGGAAGGGGACCAGGGCCACTGCGTTCAGTGATGCACGTTACCCACAGCACAAGTGGGAGCTGAAATCCACACCTCTTCCTCTTATCAAGTCAGAAGACAGTGAGGGCTGGTCCACCCAGAGAAGGGGGTACCTTTTTCTAATCTGCACAACTGCATTTTGTAAGTTTGTGGATCTGACAGGGATGTGTGTGACCAAACAGATTCTCTAGAAAATGCTTTGTGCTCTCACTCTCACCCCCACCTCCCACCATGGAACATGGGAAACGTTTCCAGCCTGATGTCCTGGGCCAAGTGCCAGCATGAAGATGACTCTTAGCTAGCCAGCTCTCCACACTGGACCCGTAGCTCAGTTCACACTCCATTAGGCTGAAGATTTGAGAAGGGGCAGGAGAGAATCTTTGCTCAAATATATCAAAGATCAAGAAGAATCCACACGCATGTTTTCTAAGCACCTACTGGGTCAAGCCCCACACTCATCTGTTGAACAGACCTCTGACTAACCTGTACACTCCGGCAAGCACAGCGCTCCGCTCTTCAATACATCGTAGAGCTGGAAATGCCTCAGAGCCCCTAGTCAGCAGAAATCACTTCCCGCCCAGAGCCCCCAACACCAGCCCTGACGGGGACCACCCAGCCTCTCTCTGTCGGAGCATTTTAAATGACTTAGAGCTCGCCAGCCTCCAGACGGCCCCTTTCATCTCGCGTGAGCTCTGGCAGTGTTAGCAGTCTCCTCTTACTGTTTGGCTGCAATTTGACCTCGGTAACTTCCGCTGTTAGTTCTGTTTCTCTCCCTTGTTGCCATGCAGATTTGTAGATAAGAAAAAATGACACCCTTCCCCAAAACAGACTATTCCGTCTTACCTCTCACTCATCCGTCTCGGCACCAGGAAGTCCTATCCCTAGAAGCAGCCCTCAGTACTCCCAGCCAAACCTTTGCCCCTTGCCCATACAACGTGTCATTCTTTGTGCTCTTTCTGTCCTCAGCTCCCGCCTCCTGGGCTGGTTGCCTGATGACAGTCTAGGAAGAGTCACTTGGACCCCTTGAGCATTGGTTCCTGACTTCCCTCCTCAGAGCCTTCCACGCTTTTGATTCTGCAGCTCCAGGCAGCTTACTAGTGAATACCTTGTCTGGGTCAGCACCAGGGTCTCCATGAACACATGCACAGGCTGTGTATTGCTCTGATGCACGTTAGCATCTAGACTCTGTCTTTATTTCCACAAGTCCTTCCTGTAGCAGTCAGTGTCCCTGCTGAGGTCACTGGATCCCTTTTGAGTGGACAAGATATGAATAGAAGAAAATGAGACCCTTATCTCTGGAGTCCCTTGGCCCTCCAAGCCCACATACTTTATCCAAATGGACTGTGAGCTCTCAGAGTGCAGAGGACACCTTTTACTAGTCTCTGGGTCCTGAACAGCAAATTCCAACTCAGGACCCTAGGCAGGGTAGAGGCTCAAGAAATGTTACTTGAATGAATGAATGAGTGATGGAAGAGGAAGATTTGATTGGGAGTAAGTATGAGAGGGTGGCCATTGAAGAACAGGAAGAGATGAAAGGGTCATTGATGAATATGTCTGACCTCTCTATGCTTTGGAGACTCTTAGGCAGCCTTACTTTTCCCCCGGCAACTGCTCAGATGACTTGTCATTGAAAATGAGCATCATGTCGATCTGCTGGTCCCCCAAATCACTCTCATGTATGGCTTCTTTGCAGGCTCCCATTTCTGCCCCCATATAACCAGTCTGCCTCCTTTCGAAGCTCTATTCCTGCTTTTCCTCTGGATCTTTAAGAAATCAAGACATCTGTAAGACCACTTGTGCAACAGTGATGACGAGAGACTGGAATATGGTGTTGGCAGCAGGGATGGAGAGGAGGAGACAGGAACCAAAAGTAGTCTGAAGGATATATCAAGAGAACTTGATCTGGAGGGCGTGACCAGTAAAGACAGAAGACGGCAAGGGGAAGAGAGAAGTCAAAGAGAAGTCCCCCAGGAGAGGGGGTATTCCAATGGATGAAACATGGACATCAAGAGGACACGTTGACTGGTGCAGATAATGAGTTTGAGTTTGGTTTTGTGCATTTTTGAGGTGCCAACTGGACAACCAGTTGAAATTGTACAGTGGTTATTGGAGATTCAGGACCCAATCTTTGATAAAATAACTGTAATAGAAAAAAATAACTGTAATAGATATATAGAGATTCAAGATGATGGTGCACATGTGAGGGTGGGAAAGTGCTTCCTGAGGCCAGCTGCTGCATCTCTTGGCTGTTTGTGTCAGGGCAAGGGCCCAACTGCACCTGCCTCGGAGCTATGAGGAGGCAGGAAGAAGAGAACCTAGCATGTTCAAGGAATTGTGCTCTATGCAGCCACATATACATCCTTCCTAGATACCTAGACCAGTGCTGTACAATAGAATTTTCTCTGGGGTGAAAATGTTCTCCATTTGTGCTAATATGTGCCTACTAGCCCCATGTAACTATTGGGTACTTGGAATGTGGCTACTAAAACTAGAAAACTGAACATTTAATTTTTTTTATTTTGCTATTGTTAATGTACAATTACATGAGCAATATTACGGTTACTAGACTCCCCCTATTATCAAGTCCCCACCACATACCCCATTAACCCCATTACATCACTGTTCATCAGCATAGTAAGATGCTATAGAATCACTACTTGTCTTCTCTCTGTTATACTGCCTTCCCCATATCCCACCCCCCTACATTATGTGTGCTAACATAATACCCCTTTTTCCCCCTGATCCCTCCCTTCCCACCCATCTTCCCCAGTTCTTTTCCCTTTGGTAACTGTTAGTCCATTCTTGGGTTCTGTGAGTCTGCTGCTGTTTTCTTCCTTCAGTTTTTTCTTTGTTCTTGTACTCCACAGATGAGTGAAATCATTTGATACTTGTCTTTCTCCGCCTGGCTTATTTCACTGAGTATAATACCCTCTAGCTCCATCCATGTTGTTGCAAATGGTAGGATCTGTTTTCTTCTTATGGCTGAATAATATTCCATTGTGTATATGTACCACCTCTTCTTTATCCATTCATCTACTGATGGACACTTAGGTTGCTTCCATTTCTTGGTTATTGTAAATAGTGCTGTGATAAACATAGGGGTGCATATGTCTTTTTGAAACTGGGCTGCTGCGTTCTTAAGGTAAATTCCTAGGAGTGGAATTCCTGGGTCAAATGGTATTACTATTTTGAGTTTTTTGAGGAACCTCCATACTGCTTTCCACAATAGTTGAACTAATTTACATTCCCACCAGCAGTGTAGGAGAGTTCCCCTTTCTCCACATCCTTGCCAACATTTGTTGTTGTTTATCTTTTGGATGATAGCCATCCTAACTGGTGTGAGGTGATATCTCATTATGGTTTTAATTTGCATTTCTCTGATGATTAGGGATGTGGAGCATCTTTTCATGTGCTTGTTGGCCATCTGAATTTCTTTTTTGGAGAAGTTTCTGTTCAGCTCCTCTGTCCATTTTTTAATTGGCTTTTTTGCTTTTTGTTTGTAGAGGTGCATGAGCTCTTTATGTAATTTGGATGTCAACCCCTTATCGGATATGTCATTTATGAATATATTCTCCCATACTGTAGGATGTCTTTTTGTTCTACTGATGGTGTCCTTTGCTGTACAGAAGCTTTTTAGTTTGATATAGTTCCACTTGTTCATTTTTGCTTTTGTTTCCCTTGCCTGGGGAGATATGTTCATGAAGAAGTTGCTCATGTTTATGTCCAAGAGATTTTTGCCTATGTCTTTTTCTAAGAGTTTTATGGTTTCATGACTTACATTCAGATCTTTGATCCATTTTGAGTTTACTTTTGTGTATGGGGTTAGACAGTAATATGTATTGGTTTTTATTGGGTTTTTTTTTTGCTATTATTAATATACAATTACATGAGCAACATTATGGTTACTAGACTCCCCCTATTATCAAGTCCCCACTACATACCCCATTGCAGTCACTGTCCATCAGCATAGAAGGATGTTATAGAATCACTACTTGTCTTCTCTGTGTTATACTGCCTTCCCCGTATCCCCACACCCCACCCCAACCCCCACTACATTATGTGTGCTAATCGTAATGCTCTTTTCCCCCCTTATCCCTCCCTTCCCCAGTCCCTTTCCCTTTGGTAACTGTTAGTCCATTTTTGGGTTCTGTGAGTCTTCTGCTGTTTTATTCCTTCAGTTTTTTTTTGTTCTTATACTCCACATATGAGTGAAATCATTTGGCACTTGTCTTTCTCCACCTGGCTTATTTCACTGAGCATAACACCCTCTAGCTCCATCCATGTTGTTGCAAATGGTAGGATTTGTTTTCTTCTTATGGCTGAATAATATTCCATTGTGTATATGTACCACCTCTTCTTTATCCATTCATCTACTGATGGACACTTAAGGTTGCTTCCATTTCTTGGCTATTGTAAATAGTGCTGTGATAAACATAGGGGTGCATCTGTCTTTTTGAAACTGGGCTGCTGCATTCTTAGGGTAAATTCCTAGAAGTGGAATTCCTGGGTCAAATGGTATTTCTATTTTGAGTTATTTGAGGAACCTCCATACTGCTTTCCACAATGGTTGTACTAATTTACATTCCCACCAGCAGTGTAGGAGGGTTCCCCTCTCTCCACATTGTCGCCAACATTTGTTGTTGTTGAACACTTAATTTTATTTAAATTTAATTAATGTACATGTAACACAAATAACCCCATATGACCAGTGGCTACCATGTTGGACAGAACACATCTATTCCAAATCCCTCAATTCATATGTGAAGAAACCAACGAAGGGACTTTCTCAGCAAAATTATGTTCCCTAAAATGAATTAATTTGCAAAAATTCCATTTTCATCTAACTCTTTGTATAATTGATGTCAGGTGTGCTTAATAGAGACCCTGACATGATTAAAATTTAAAACCTAAATAACAAGAAAAATCTTTGAAGAATGGAGGGTTTCACTGAACTTTTATGATGGTTTTCAGTGTTTGGTTCAACTGGATTTTAGTAACTCAGATGCTCATTAATATTAATACTGATGAAATAGATAACCTTGATTGAGCACTTACTATATGCCAGACTTCTATATTAGTTATCCATTGTTCTTGAACAAAATACCTCCCAAACTCAGCAGCTTAAAACAAGAAACAGGTAGTATGTCACATAGCTCCTGAAAGTCACAAATCAAGGAGTGACTTGGCTGGGTGGTACTGGCTCAAAGTTTCTGAGGTTGCAGTCAAGATGTCAGCTGAGGGCGCAGTCTCTCTGATGGCTTGACTGGGGCTGGAGAGTCCTTTGCTCCTTACCACATGGGCCTGTCCATAGGACTACTCACAACATGGCAGCTGTCTTTCCAACAGCAAGTGATCCCAGAAGGAGGGTGACCAGGGAGCCTTGCTACTTCTTTATGACTCCCACCTTGGAAGTGACATGCTGTCGCATCTTCTGTATTTTACTGGTCACACAGACCATTCCTAATACCATACAGGAGGAGATTACATAAGGGTATTGATGTGAGCAGGCAGAGATTATTGGGGGCCATTGTGCGGACAGGCTATCCCAGTACTTCACCCATACCACCTCCCTCTGCCTCATGAAACTAGCCCATGGAGGCCATTATTGTACCCTTTCACAGATGGGGTTATTAAGATCAGAGAGGTTACATGACTCCCAGGGTCTCTCAGGTGGCAAGTAGCAGAGCCACGTCTCCTATGCCTCCCGAGCAGGGGCTGCCAGTCCTCCAAGGTTGCGCATATGACCATCACGCCATAGCGCTCCAGCAGGCATTCCTCCTAATCCATTTGCTGGACTCAAGACATTTTGCAGTTGCTAAATCTTTGTCAGATAATTTAACACTTGTTCTTGACTTGTTGAAAATGTTTTTGAACTAGGAATGGAAAGACACTTCCTTAACACAGTCGACTGTAACTCATGACAATAGCAACACAATACTTAACTGTAAAACATTAGACATCATCCCATTAAAATCAAGGGCAAAGATCTCTGCAGTTCTTTAATAGTGAGAAAATCTTATTTGTTTAATAAAGTGGGAATAAGTAGAAGTATTGGGAAGGAGAGAAAATTACCACTAAAAACTCTTAGATTATCAACTGAAAACACTTAACAGTATTAATGAGATTTCAGCAAAGGGCTGGAGCTAAGATTTATACCTCAGAGAAACAGTTTCCTTTAGGTCAGTAATAACCAGCAACAAGACCCAACAAATTGCCCTTGTACCCCAGCTAGCTCCCTTTGTTACCTGGGAGCCAGCGGCCCATGCTCATTCTGTGGCCAAGCATTGTGTCTTTTGCTGGCCACATGCAGGGCCAGGAGCCCTGAATGCATCCAGCGGAAAGACTGGGAGGTCTGACAGTTACAGAGGAAACCTTCAGGCTGGAAGTTTTCTGTGGGGTTGTGGACTGTCTAGTGCCTGAGTAATGACAGGCTAGACATCTCCTGCCACCTTGGCTTCTCCTTTTCAAGGGAAATCAAAGGACGGCAGATAGGATGCTGGAAGGAGCTGGAAGAGTATCTCACCATAAAAGCAGCCACACAAAAAGGAAAGCACCCTGATTTTTGAATCCTGAAGATCCAGGTTGGGTTATAGTTCTGGCACTATTCACTTGAAGAAGCTCTGCACCTGTCCAGTTCCCACTTTCTTTACCAAAAAGGAGGATTGCCTACATCCTAACAATAGTGGGGAAAATGCAATACCATAATGAGTGGGAGAGTGCTTTGCAAACTAAAGTACAATGGAAACTGAACATTAAGACTGCTAGTACTGACGAGGGCTCTGAGCCAGCCTGCTGACAAAGCCACATGCTGTGCCAGCTCTCTGGCCAGTCCCCAGGGTGCATTTGGCCCAGCTGTGACACTACCCTGAGGTCCTGCACAGGTCTCGGGCTTTGGTGAACCAGCCATACTGAGCTGCTGAAACACCACCCTCTCCCCTCCCGCCCTTGACTTATGTGAGCAGTGAGGAGAGGCCCAGGAATGCAATTATCTTGCAAGCTCACCTGGGTCCAGTATCCTAATCATAGGCTGGCTTTGATTTCTCTGATGGGTCTGTTTATACAAGCATACCTCATTTGATCGCACTTCGCTTTTTTCTATAGCGTTTTTACTAATTGAAGGTTTGGGGCAACCCTGCCTTGAACTAGTCTATAAGCACCATTTTGCCAACAGCATTTGCTTGCTTCATGTCTCTGTCACATTTTGGTAGTTCTCTTTGCTGATCAGTGATCTTTGATGTTACTACTGCGATTGTTCTGGGGCTCCACGAACCACACCCATATAAGACAATGAACTTAACGGATAAATGTGGGTGTTCTGGCTGCTCCACCAGCTGTTCTGTTTCTCTCCCTCTCCTCCTGTCTCCTTATTCCCTGAGGCACAATATTGAAAATTTTATTAAGCCAATTAATAACCCTACAATGGCTTCCAAGTGTTCAAGTGAAAGGAATTCTCTCATGTCTCTTATTGTAAATGAAAAGCTAGAAATGATTACGCTTAGTGAGAAAGGCATGTCAAAAGACAAGAAAAGCCAAAATCTGCACCTCTTGCACCCGACAGCCACATTGTGAATGCAAAGGAAAAACTCTTGAAGGAAATTAAAATGCTACTCTGGTGAACATACAAATGATAAGAAAATGAAACAGCCTCACTGCTGATATGGAGAGAGTTTTGTGGTTTGGATAGAGGATCAATCCAGCCACAACATGCCCTAAGCCAAAGCCTGATCCACCCACAGCAAGGCCCTAAAGCTCTTCAATTCTGTGAAGGCTGAGAGAGGTGAGAAAGCTGCAGAAGGAAACTTGGAAGCTAGCAGAGGGTGGCTTAAAGGTTTAATGAAAGTAGCCCTCTATGTAACATAAAAGTGCAAGATGAAAAAAAAGCAGGCGCTGATGTACAAGCTGTAGCACATTTTCTGGAAGATCCCACACAGATCATTAATAAAGGTGGCTGCGCTGAACAACAGGTTTTCAACATAGACAAAACAGCCTTGTATCGGAAGATGGTTCCATCTCGGACTTTCACAGCTGCAGCGGAGAGTCAATGCCTGGTTTCAAAGCTTTAAGGGACAGGCTGACTCTCTTGTTAGGGGCTAATGCAGCTGGTGACATTAAGTTGAAGCCAATGCTCACTGACCATTCAAAACTCCTAGGGCCCTTAAAAATTATACTAAATCTTCTCTGCCTGTGCTCTATAAATGGAAAACAAAGCCTGAGTGACAGTACATCTGTTTACAACATGGTTTACTGAATATATTAACCCCACTTTTGAGTTCTACTACTCAGACAAAAAAAAGATTCATTTGAAAATATGACTACTCCTTGACAATACACCCAACAGCTCTGTTGGAGATGTACAAGGTTAATGTTGTTTTCATGCTTGCTCATACAACATCCATTCTGCAGCCCATGGATCCACAAGTCATTTTGGCTTTCCAGTCTCATTATTTAAGAAATACATTTCATAAGGCTATATGTGCAATAGAGAGTGATTCCTCTGATGGATTGGGCAAAGTGAATCAAAAACCTTGTGGAAAGAATTCACCATTCTGGATGCCATTAAGTACATTCATAATTAATGGGAAGAAGTAAAAATATCAACAAAAACAGGAGTTTGGGAGAAGTGAATTCCAACCCTCATGGGTGACTTTGAGGGACTCAAGACTTCAGTGGAGGCACTAACTACAGATAGGGTCAAAATAGCAAGAAACTAGAATTAGAAGTGTAGCCTGAAGATGTGACTGAATTGCATCAATCTCATGGTAAAACTTGAATAGATGAGAAGTTTCTTCTTATGAATGAGCAAAGGTAGTTTCTTGAGATGGAATTCTCCTGGGGAGGATGCTGTGAAAACTGTTGGAATGACAACAAAGGATTTAGAATATTATATAAATTTAGCTCATAAAACAACAGCAGGGGTTGAGAGACTGACTCTTAATTTTGAAAGAAGTTCTAGTGTGGGTAAAATGCTATCCACCATCATTGCATGCTACAGAGAAATTGTTCGTGAAAGGAAGAACTGATGCAGCCAACTTCACTGTTGTCTTATTTTAGGAAATTGCGTCACCCCAACCTTCAGCAACCCCCAGTCTGATCAGTCAGCAGCCATCAACATCTTGCCTAAAATGCTCCAACAGCAAAAAGATTATGGCTCACTGAAAGCTCAGCTGATAGTTAGCTTTTTTTAAGCAGTAAAGTATCTTTTGATTAAGGTATATACATTGTTTTTTAAGATATAGTACTATTGCATACTTAATAGACTACATATAGTATAAACATCACTCTTACATGTACTGGGATGCCAAAAAATTCATTCGGCTCATTTTATTATAATACTGCTTTATGGCAGCGGTCTGAGATGCAGGCACAATATTTCTGAGATGTGCCTGTATTGCAACTTCTACTTTGAGGTCCAGGGTCAAAGTGGAAGCATTTTTTAGATATCACCCTCCTTTCCAACGGGAAGATGGTTCCACACCTCCTGGAGCCTTAGGGCAATGCCTTATGTCCCCATCAGGGTATGGGTCTGGCCAGCAAGATGGCTGGCCACCTGCACTATGGCCCAGGGGCAAACCAAGCTCCTGAAGAGTCAGGAGTGGTAGGAGTGGACACACTGTGAGGGACGGAGAGCAAATGTGGGGGGAAAGAAGCTCAGTAGTCCTCAGGGCCCAGATGGGAACAGGCAGGAGTGAGGGAGAGGCAGCAGAGAGTGAGAGGCCCTGGGAACAGGGTCCAAAATGGTCTCTTAGCATCTGACATGTTTGAGAGTTGATTCCCCTGCCTCAAGCTCCTGCCGTTGGGGGATTCCAGGGGGTACAATGCTGAAACCAGCTAGGATTTCCTAGGGGAAGCATTTTCCACCTGACTTTGCCCCAGTGTGTTAGGAAATAAAGAAATTCTACAATGGGTGACTTCAATTCTTAAGTCCTCTCTGCTTGAGAGGATCCATTCCCCGTCAGACTGGGAAGTATATGTGTTGATGTGGGCATGTGAGTGCCTGACAGGGAGGGGTTTGCTTGGGAAATGGGCCGGCTACTCCCCATTCCTGAGATGGCAGCAGAGGCCTGCACTGCAGCTCAGCGGGGGCCAGACAAGCAGCTGCAGTGTGCAAGCCCCAGGGCTCTTGCAGTCTCCTGACCAGCAGGTGCCTGAGTGTGTGTGTGGACAGATATTCCTCTCCCTGAGCTCCATCAGCTGTGGTCACCTGGGACTGCAGGGTCCTGTTGTGGTCCCGTGGGAAGCTGTGGGGAGCACCTGCCCTGAGCTTCTGGGCCTTGCCTGCAGCCCCAGCCAGAGGATTAAAGGGCCAGCCACTGTAAAGTGAAGCTGAAGCCCAGCTGGCCCTGCAAATCCGCCCAGCCCACTATCTGAAGAGTGTCGTTCGCAAATGACTTTCAGCTGGCTGCAGAGAGCTAAGAAACCACTTCACTATGAGGACTTCTGGGTGCAAGCTGTTCATGTCCCCAGTACAACCACCTTTCGGCCTGCCTTCCCTGCAAGTCTGGCTTCTCTCTTTAGCCTCATTTCCCTCTAAACTGTGTTTTCACTCCCTCTTCCTCTGAATGTGTCTCTGTCTCTGTCTATAGCTCTCCCTCCATATAGTTCTCTCTTTCCACCTTTCTGCAAACTTCTCTGTGTCTTTCTCCTTATTTCTGTCACTCCTCTCCTGTCTGTCTTTCTGTGTGTCTGTCTCTGTCTCACTGTGGGTTTCTCTGTCTCTGTTTCTCCCTTTACCTCTTAGTCTCTTACTGTTTCTATCTTTCTGTCTCTGCATGTCTCTCTCAGACTCTGCACTCTCTTCTCTCTCTCTGCCTCTCATATCTTTCTTCCTCTTTCTCTGTGTCTCTCCTTCAGTCTTTGCTTTTTTGATTCTTGGTCTCTCTCTCTCTCAGCCTCTCTCTGATCAGCTTTGTCTCTCATCCTTGAGTAAAGGCGCCTGGACCAAATGTGCAGCAGGACCAAAGTCCTCCCAAGGGTTCTGCGGAACAGCAAGCACGCTGGACAGGGTCCGTGCGTCAGGTTGGCACAACAGTTTTCTGCAGCTTCCTCTCTGGCCACATGAAGCCAGGGTTAGGGAGAGGGAGCGTGGAGCAGGTGGCACTCTCGCACAAAGCAGGGCTCTGTCTGCGCATGCTGAGTAAGCAGCCGTGGTGCACACCTCCCCTCGCCCCAGGGCCCTGGAAAGGTGATGATTTCTGTGAATCCAGCGAAGCTCTGCATTTCCCTCCGAGGAGGCAGCGTTCCTGTTCCTTGTGTTCTTTGCTCCTTCCAAATAGCAGGAAAGAACTTGAGAAACCACTGCCTGAACAAAATACCAGCAGGAAAACCACTCTTTCTCTGAGTAAGAAGGAGTGAAGCAGGGAATGAGAGATGGATAAAGAATTGATGAGGCTATAACAGGTAAAACAATTCAGGGCTCCTTAAACTGAATGAAAGCTTTTGCAAGGACAGCAGGATCGAGGCTGCTGACTGTACACCTGTGGTCAAGTCACACCCACCCCTTCGCCAGGAAAAAAACGTAGGCACTCAGCAACCAACATATGGATCAGAGAAATAATAATGGTCATTTCTCCTGGCTCAGAGGTACTATCAGCTACTCTTCCTGTATCATCTTAGTCCTCCCCAAAATCCTAGGTAAGTAGGATTTCTCTCCACATGGAGAAACTGAGGCTCAGAGAGGTTAAGTAATAAAGTTATGCAATTGGTGAATAGAAGGGCTAAGGTTAGAACCTAGGACTGTCAGACTCCAAGCCACATGCTTGCCCCCTTGCCACACAGAAGAAAAGCTTTTAGCCAAGTGGAGATGGTTCTTTTCATATTATTTGAGTATTGTTTCTGTGGGTGGATCAAACGTAGGAACATGCGGACACAACTAAACATCAGGTCAAGCTGACCTCCCCTCCCTGCCTTCCAGGCAGCAGGTGGCTTCTGAGCATGTCTGGCAGCAGAGCTGTGCCAATGAGTCTTAGCAAAGGCCCACAGAATGTCTGTGGAGCTGCAGGAAATATTCCACTTGCTGCACCTTCACCTTTTTACTAGTGGGCAAAAAGCTTAAGAAAAATGTATGAAAGAAAAATTTACAACTGATAAAATTCTATTATTTTTTTCTTTTCTTTCAATCGGGATAAAACTGACATTATTCTCATGATGGTGGCAATATGCTTTTTCCACTAGATCTGACCTCAAGTTCTCAGAAGGGAAAGAAGGGCCTCCCAGGATACTTGCTCCCAATGCAGGGCCTCGTCTGACAAGCAGGATTAGGGGCCTGTGTGTGCCTTGCAGTTCTCAGGACAGAGAGAACTTCAGAAACAAGAAGGTAAAAAAAAAAAAGACACTTGGCCCACCTTTCTGTAGAGTCCCCATTCTTTCAGTGGAGAGAAGTGTCCGCCACACAGTCATTGTTTCTGCAAATGAAGGCCAGAAAGGGTGGCTTGAAGAGAAGCCAGGTAGGGTGACCTGCTGCACACCCTCAGGGATGTTTAAACCTGCCAAGGCTCTTGGACTCAATCTCTCAACTCACAGGGACAAGATGTGTGCATTTGGTGCCAGGCTGAGGCTGTGGCTTCACACAGAAAAGTTTATGAGGTTAAAAAGAATTCATTACTGTGATTATACAACATTGACCCAGAGAATACACACCCAAAGTGGATTTGATCCAATTGCCAATTTGGCAGTCTTTATTAATGATGTAAACTTGATTCCATTCCAATCCACAAATATTTCCTAGTTCCTACTGTGTGGCAGTGCTAAACTAGACACTGAGGAGGCAGATGTAAATCAGTCATGGCCTCTGATCCTGAAGAGCTTAATTAACTCTAGGAAGGGAGATCATGTAGGTACTCAAAGAGGGAGGGTCAGTCAACAGTCAACAACTTAAGGGCTTACTAGGTACCATGCATTCAGAACTAGGGATTCCTAAAGCCTCTTTGAGGCTTTTTGGAGGAAGTCTGATGGCAGATTTGACTCTTTTTTGATCAAATAAATCACATTCAACTTAATTTCATCGACAAGTCCCTGTCATTTAGGGACTTTTAAAAATGCCTTTTAATTTTAATTTTTAATGGTTTCCCTGTTAGACTATAAGCTGAATGAGGGCTGGGCTAATCGCATGCCTTGTGCACAGCGTGCCTCCAGTGCTGAGACGGTACCTGGTCTGGTGAGTAGTCAAGAAAATCATGGACCTGGGGAAGCTCCTGCACTGTGGGGGTGACATGAGATGGCAAAGGGATGAGGAACAAAAGGCCTGCTTACAAATTATCCTACGAGACAGTGCGATAAGTATTCTAAACTAAGTCTCTTTCTCTCTCCCCCTCTCTCTCTTAATTACACACACACACAGAGTCAGTTAAAGGTGTAGGATGAACTGTGGGCGGCTCACTGAACTTGCCATGGTTTTCAAACGTTGGACCATCAAATAGCAGATACCTTAGCTGGATCTCTCACCATGCACCTCAGTCTCCCTTTTCTTGCCATCTCTACCACAGAGTCTGGGAAGCAAAAATACTTAACTTCCTAGGCTCATTGGCAGCTACGGTAGCCACATGAGATGCCCCCACCCTCACCCCCAGTGAGCTGGGGCCTGTGAGATGCTGGCAGGAGTGTCTGAGGAGGACTGCCCTTCGAGAGCATGAAAGCAAACACCCCAAGACCAAAGTGTGCCTTTTTGGCCTTCATGCTGTCCTCCTTGCTGCCTGGAACAGGGGCTGGAGGTGCAGCAGCCACCCTGTAACCATGAGGGCAAAAGCCACACAGCAAGCAAGTCAGGCAGAGAAGTCAGAGGAACCTGGGTCCTGAGATGTCCTTGCTTTGCTGCCACACCAGCCCAGGACTGCTCGCCCCCAGGCTCATCATTACAGGAGGGAAAAATCCCCTCATTGTTCAAGCCACTCTAGTTGGTTTCTTCTATTCCCAGCTGAGCACAAGCCTGATACATACACAAACTGGCACTGTTGTTGGGCACTTTCCATGTGCCCGAGGCCTTACATTCATCAGCCACCACACTGAGAGGCGCGAATGGCTGACATTCATGTGCACTTATTTTGTGTCAGAAGCTATTCTGAGTTACTTATGTGTATCGACGCCCTACTCCTCCCTTATTATCAATCCCATTTCACAGGTGAAGAAACCGTTTAGAATAGCTACATGGCTTGCACACATCTGGCAAGGGGCAGAACTGCTAATGAGCCCTTCACCCCCACCGCATGACATATCCTCTCAGTCTCTTTCATAAAGTTCTCAAAGGGCGGCCCCCAGACTTGCAGCTTCAGCAACCCCAGGGAACTTGTTAGAAATGCAAATTATCAATCCCTGCCCCAGACCTACTGAATCGAAAAGAGGGTTGTGGCTGGCACTCTGTTTTAACAAGCCCTAAGTTCTGATGTCTTACAGCTCGAGAACCACTGCTTTAGAACATGTAGGAAATCTCTGTTGTTCTTGTTGCAGTTCTGACAGCCTCCTCCTTGGGTTCTAAATCTTGGAGTCCTTTCTTGATCCTGGATCCTGGTGACCTCCACAATTGCCCTTGTGCATGGAGAAAAAGGAATCCTTGTTCTTATGGCCCAAAGTCCACCTTGGGCCTTAGAACCACAGCCATCAAAATCAGTGGTGGCCCAAGATCCCACCTGTGCAATGTAAAGAGCAGTCTTTCTAACTCTGAGGAAGCCCAGGCCAGCCCCACCCCAGGCTGGATCAGCTCATTTGCTATTCCAGGCTCTCCAGTCTCTTTTCACACATGTCAAAGCACCTTCCAGATCCTACCTTGGGAGGCCCCATCTAGAGTTCCCACTTGTCTCCCAGTTACATCTTTGGCCCAGGTGGCCTCTGAGGATCTCTGAGTTAGGATTTGTAGCCACACAGGTACTTGTGCTTTCTAGTATTTGTGACTTTTTTTTCACAGACTCAGAGTTAGAAGGTATCTTCAGGACCATCCAGTTCAACCCCTGATTTTGCCAGAAAACTGAGACTAAGAGAGCAGAAGTGGCAGGTCGGGTTTGTCAGAGAGTTGGTGGAAGAATGTGGTAGAGCCCTAGTCTGCAATACAGGACTCTGTCTCTGCACCCAAGAGCACCTTCATGTCACCAGCTCAAGATACACGTCTGCTGATTGTCTGGGGGGCGCGAGGGGCAAGAAGGCCCCAGATGCTTCAGTTCCTGTTGGAATTTGTTCAAGGTCAAACCCTGGATTAACTCACATTCACTAATGTTCCTCATGAGGGTAGAGGGAAATCTCAGACCAGTGGAGTGGAAAAGAGAGAAAACAGGGCTACTAGCCTGGTTGGGAGGAGACCAAAAGATTTTCTGCAGCAATGATTTCCTTTGAATGTAAATTAACCCAGATTCGAGCTGTCCATGGGGGCATGTTAAAGGAATATTTTTGATGTTGACAGGGTTGGGAAGAGAAAATTGGGAACTCTAAGTAAAGGCACCTTTAAGGGAGGGCGAGAATGATTGTGTTTGTTTTCTCCAAGGCCACTGGGAAGGTAAATGCAGGCCTTTTCAGAATGTTTCCTCAGCACAAGGTCCCATTTCTCAAAGTAACAGGGGAAAAGAGACCCTGCATCTCTCCAAGGGGCGTCTCAGCAGAAAGCTTCTGTCTGCTCTGGAGAATGGTTCAACAGAGGCCAAGTTAGTTTACTTAAATTGTGTCATACTCTGGGGCTCAGCATAATTTTAAAGTGGTATGAACATCAGAACCCTTGTTTCTGGGTAGGTTATCTAGTGACGCCTCCTGGCATTCACAGGCAGCCAATTTCTTACTGAGGAATTTCCACTAATCTCTTCTCCAGGAATAGATCTTGGCTTCCAAGGTAGTGTCAGTGAGTTCAAGGCATAGTTTGACTTGAGCCTTCTAGCTGTAGGAAAGTGAACAAGAGGCAGAGTCTTCTCCAAGGCGCCCAGACCAGTGGGGCAGTTGTGGTGGTTTGTGAGCTTTGGAGTCCTCCCCACTTCAGGAACCTTGGGACTAGAGGTTTGAGGAAGAAGGAGGGGACAGTACAGCAGAGCAGAAGCTCATGTACATGTGATATAAACGTTAGCCCCTTCTTCACCCACTATTTCTGTAACAGCTTTCCTATTTCATCTGTGCTTCATCTTTATGCCAGATTTAAGCTATTTGGGTGAAATAATTTTGGTTTCCAGACTCAGATTCTCCCTGGGAATGATCTTCAACAAAATAGAAAATATAGCATATAAAATACCCCACTGAGATTTGCTTCCAAACAGTATGGAAGGGGGAAATAGTGGGATTATAGATGAAATAAGATTGCCTCTGAGTTGATCATTATTAAAGCTGAGTGATGGCATGATTCACAATAGCCAAAAGGTGGAAGACACGTGACACATGAATGTACAAACAAATTGTGGTATATCTGTACACACAATGGAATGTTATTTAGCCTTAGAAAGGAAGGAATTCCTGACACATACCACAGCATGGATGAATCTTGAGGACATTATGCTAAGTGAAATAAAACAGTCACTAAAAGACAAATACTGTATGATTCCACTTACAAGAGGCACCTGTAGAAGTCAAACTCAAAGAGGCAGAAAATAGAATGGTGGTTTAAGAAACAACAGGCTAATTTGAATATTCATCAGAAAGAGGAAATGCACAGGAAGAGCCAAGGTAAATTTGGAAACAAGAACCAAAGAGGGGAGACATGCCTTACCACAGAGCAAATTTTAATTCGATGCTCTAGTCATTAAAACTCTGTGGTAGTGGCATAGGAATACACTAAGACGTCTGAAAAACTGACTGAAGAGTGAAGAAATGGATTCTGGGATGGCAGCAGCTTAATGTGCCTCTTTCCCTCCACATGCAACTCTAGCTCAGCTCATACCCACCCACCTCTTTTGAGCCAAGCAGCTGTTGAGGCTGACAGGCAGGCAAGGAAGGGCCTGGAGGAAACAGAGTGGATAGTTGAGGCAGGGCTTTCTTTCCCTAAGAGAGCCTGCAATGAGATTGTGAAGGAAGCCTGACTCTGGCCATGTGTCTCCCTGGCCGTGCTCTCAAGTCTCCCCAGCCCCAAAAAGCTAAAGCAGACGGAACAGGTGGACTGAGGGCACATCTTTGGGACTGTGGACCTAGGAGCTCCTCCTGCTGCCTCAACAGGAGGCGGCCTGCCAGCCTGCCGGCTCTTACACAGGCCTCCACAGCCATCAGTTTTCTAGCCACTGAGCCACTGGGACCAGACAAAGAAAGGAAACAACACACCCAAGAGGCCGGTGGCCACAGGGAGAGGAATGTACCAAACATCCAGAACACGCTTCTTCAGAGGCACCAGTGGAGACAGGTGACAACTTCAACAAAATAACAACAGGAAGAGCCCATCGAAAATGTCCTGAAACTGAAAAGCATGCTTTTTTAACAACAACAAAAAAATGAGGTGGATGATTTAAAGGAAATGGTAGAGATGAGACTCGAATTAGTGGCTTGTAAGATGAAGTGTCAGAAATATCACAAACCATGGAGGAAAATACAAATAAATTGAACTCAGGAGGGAAAATATAAGATTGAGAGATCTAGGAGAACCATCATGGGACTAACTGATTCCAGAAGACAAAATAAGACAGTGGAGTAACATGTGTAGATTCCTGGGGTCAGGAGGAGCAGCCAGTAGCCTTATACCTAACCAAGTGGTCATTTGCCCTCAAGAAAATTGGATCAAAAATATATATATGTGTTTTTACAAATATGTGAGGATTCAAAAATTATAGGACTCTGAAGAAAATAGTTTTTAAGACTCCAACTAAAATCAAAGGAATTGTAATAGAGAAGAGAGGAACAGGGGTGAGCAATAGCCCATGTTTTACTATATATACATATACACACATGTAATATATATACATGCTTACTACTTGTCTATAGACATATATGTGTATATATGTGTGCAGAGATATGTCCACATATATATGGTTTAATATAAATGGATAAGAAAGACTGTCTGGAAATGTATAATGCTGAATAAGGATTCTTAAAATAGAGGTGAAATATTGCAAAGTTAATTCTAATAAGATCTAGAAAGAAAACTACTATGCAATTTCAGCAAAATCTAGGATTTGGAGGCAGGCATGCAGAGTAAAAGCATCCCAAAGGCCCTTGGGGTAAGGAGAAAAAAATGGGGAAAGTAAAAGTATTCTAAATATTCCATTGGTGGAAGGAAGAAGCACCTAAATGGGAGAAATAAGGGAATAGAGTATGTAAGTGGGATACTCTATTTTCTTATAATAGTAAAAAAATAGAGTTTGAATATGAGTACCAGAAAAGGAAAAGGGAGATAACCATTATGGGCTGGAAAGAGTACAGAGGAACTCCCACATTAACAAGGGTCAAAAGGAATAGCAATCTGAGCAAGCTAGTCATATTAAGGAAAAAGAATGAGAAAAAAAGTCATAAGAAGCATAAGGTAAGCCAGGAGGAATCGAATCAAGTATTTAAGTTGATTTTATTCAAGGAATCAAATCAAGTAATCAAATGAAGTTGTTAAACTAAGTGTGAATGAACTGAATTCTCTCTTTAAAAGACAGATTCTATAGATTGGGCTGAAAAAAAACCCCAAAAATCTATCTCAAATATTGTTCATAAGAAACATACCTTAAACAAAGTGATAAAGAAAAGTTAAAAGTCCAGGAGCAGACCCATGTAAATAGAAATTGTGCTATCTGTAAAAGTGGCATTTCACATCATCAGGGAATTGATGGGTATTTCATAAAAAGTTCTGGGACAATTCAATACATATTTGGAAAAATTCAAAGTTGGATCAAAGAGAAAATATCTGTAACAAACTGGGCACCTTCAAGAAAATTAAAAGACAAGCAATAAATTCAGAGAAAATATTTAGAATATATTTGTTATTCATAATAGACAAAAAATTAATATCCAGAATTTGCAAAGGTATACTACAAATCAGTAAGAAAAAAACAAACCACACAGGGCAGGAATGGGCAGAGGTTATGCAGATTTCATGCAAGAGGAAAGCCAAAAGGACAGTAAACCCATAAAATGGCGCACCATCCGACTTACAGTAAATGAGGATATGCACAATGCCATTAACATAACACAGTGTCATTTTTCTGTCATTAGATTGGCCAAAATTTTAAAGGTTTTTAACATCAAGCTATGGCAAATGTTTGGGGAAGTATAAATACAGTCTCTTTGGAAGTCAATTTAACAATATTTAATACAATTTTTTGGCTTGAATCTAATACAATTTGAAAAATGCATTTCTTTTGACTCAGAAATTCTACTTCTCATCTTTATTCTAGAAGAAGACACGTGTGCCAGGAGGCATGTACATAGCAAAGAGCTGGAAATAGTGTAAGTGTGCACCAATCAGGGAATGGTTAAATAAGCTGTGGCACACCCAAACTATGAAATCTTGCAGCTGTTTGAAAGAGTGAGTTACCATATATCTAATGTATAGAAATATGAAAAGATATTTTTGACACATTGTGAAAGAAGTGAGCTGCAGAACAATTTATATAGTCTATCTCTTTTGTAAAAAAAAAAATCCCACGAAATCATATTGTACCTTCATTGTATAGGTATATAAACAGGGTGGGGACTAGTACTGGGGATGAGCAAAGGGAATTTTAGTTTTATCTGAATTGTTCGAGTTTTTGACAATAAGAATGTAATCATGAATTGTATATGTGTAATTAAAATAGGTGTTAAAGCCTTAGTAAGAAAAAAGGCCTTCATGCTTGGAAGGGCAGATGCATCCATTAATACATTCATAAGTGCCCACCATAGGCCAGTGGCTGCTGAGGAGAAAAAAATGAATCATACATAGCTCAGTCCTGGAGGCATTCTCTGTCTTGTAGAGGAGATAAGACTTATAAACCAGTAAGTGAAATAGGTCAGCAAAACATGATCCAAGCCACAGGAGGCATATAAACAAATGCTGAGGGAGTTCTGAGAGATTAGTTCCTGGGGAGAGAAGCCAGGGGGAGAAAGAAGCAAGAAAGGCTTCATGGAGAAGGACCGTGTGTGTGTGTGTGTGTGTGTGTGTGTGTGTGTGTGTGTACTGGTGCCCAAACACATGTATGTTGGGAAGGAGTGGCCGGAGGCTGGCAAAGGAAGTCCCAGGGGATTTATATGTCAAAGTGCAGATGAGGACAGAATTGGGCAGAAAAGGAGGGAGAACAGTGAGCATTGGAGTTGGGCTAGCCTGAGGACGGGAGGGTTGGAGGGAGGGGAAGGGAGTGATAAAGCTAAAAGAGAAACCAAGGCAGAACTGTTCATTTGTTTAGCGAACACTTTCTGAGTGCCAATGAATTTCACTGTCTAGTGCGAGGAGCAGGAGAGGTTGTTTGGGGCAAACAGTAAATACATGACTATATATTTACAAATAACTGCAATATCACATGCATACTTGTCTGTAAAATGATGACCGCCAGGCTGAGAGATTTGGATTCAGTTTGTGAAGTGAGGGAGAGCGGCAGGTTTTGAGGAGAGGAGTGGCACAACCAGTCTTAGGAATCTCACCATGGCACTGAGTGCTGGCAGACTATGACAGGTGGTTACAGTGATCTGGACCAGAAGTAATCAGAGGCTTCTAAAGAGAGTGAAAGAGAGAAAGAAGAGGGGAGAACAGATGTAAGGAGGATTACGAAGGAAGAGTCATCAGGATTTAGTGAGTTTGGTTTTGAATGTATTGCTTCTGAAATATTTGAGAATGTTGGATAAAGCAGAGGTGTGCTGGATAAAAGAGGAAGCTGGATAAGAGGAATTTGGGAAGGCCAGGGGCTGGAGAGAGCAGATGTAGGAGTTCTGGAGAGATCAGTCAAGGAGAGCAGTTGGTGTGGGATAAGAAAAGGAGAGGGTAATTCTGGGATTTCTTGGGATCCCAGCAGAGTAGAAAAAGATCTAGGGAAAGGATTTCATGGGGAAAAAAATGCCAGGATTTCAGGTGTGCAAGAGTGTCTCAGAGGAGACAATAGCAGAATTCAGTTTGGGCATCTCCACCTCAAACTTGGGCTCCTACTGTCCAAGGGTGGGAGGCCCGTGTGATTCTGCATGTGCAGTTGGCACCAGCCATGCAGAGCTGCGCCTAGCAGCTGGACAGGTGAGGCAGCAACAAGGAGAGAAGGCCTCAGCTACAGCATGGTGGAAGGACAGATATAAATTGGGCATGCAGCATATAAGGGCTGCTAAAATAATGAAATAACTACAGCCTCTGATTAGAGGTCATGTCCATGGTGATGGCTCTCAGCCCCTCTCCTTCATGTTGTTCTCACTAGCTTCTCCCCTACAGCTTATGGGAACACAGACCTTCCACAGGCCACAGAAGAGAAGAAAAAGAGCAGACACATCTTCCTGCCTGTACATCCGTGCAGGACTTTGCCTCAGATGGGCTGCTGGTGAGTGGTGAATGACAGGCATGTTTTACAACCCCAGAGTAAAGTCTCCCTTGATATGTGTTTTTGTTTTCACGTCACTCACATTTCACTTTTCTGTATGTAAGATGCAAGCTGGTTTGGCATTCAAGGCCTCCACATCTGGTTCCATATTACTTTAGCTGCGTTTGATATCTTCAACTTGTGCAACCCTTCTCTGTCCCCTTTCCTACCCCAGAGGCTAACCTACACCAGCCTCTGGCTTCCACTGAGTCTGTAGCTCCAGAACGTTACCTAAGGAAAAGAGGAGTGTGGGGTCAGGGTGTTTATTCTTCTGGGTCTAAGTGTGGTTCTGGTTTTATGAGACTGAAGCTTGCAATTTTATTGGCCCACAATTATGAATAAAATGTTAGGTACCAAAGGAAATATTTATTTAGAATGAGGAAAGAACTCGAATTTTAAAAAGCTTGCAAATTCCCATGATAGCACTAAATGCAGAAAAATTACAGTATTTTTTTAATTAGCTGCTTGGAAAACTCTATAATACTTTTTCCCTATTTTTTTTTAGCAGCATCTTCCTCTTTCCTTTTCATATATTTTTTGCTCTGCCTCTTCATATGACAACTTTGTAATATAATTTTCTAGAGAAAGAATGGAAACATAATCCAGTCCTTCTTCTAGTAGGCTTGACTGGAATTTTTTTTTTTAATCATGGGTAATATAGAACAATTTCAGCTTCACAACTCATTGTAATGTCATATAAGATTTTGAGCTTGTGGTCCAATTTAGGAAGACCTCTGTCCTTTTCTTCCATATGTCACTAAGATTTAGGACATTTCAAATTTTCTTGTGCAGGAACTAATCTTAAATATTCTAAATTGCTAACACTTATAAACCGGTTTATATTTGATGTCCCCTTTATAGTGGCATAACATGAGTTATATGTTATCTTCTGTAGAGGGTACCATGAGAATTTGCCCAGATCCCCAGATACAGGGGCCAGTGTAGCTGTCCTACAGCTGCTGAGACTACCCTATCTCCTGAGGCCACATGCTGGTTGTCTTCTCCCAATCCTCCTTCCTTGTTCCCTTACAAGTGTATCTCAAGAGCCTTCTGCATGCAACTTTCCATTTCATAGGAAATTTCCAGGGAACCTAATCTAAGACATCTTCACGAATGTTAAGATTTTGTATCAAAGCAGCAAGAAGAGCAAATAATTTCCCAATGAGTTCATATGTTTTACTCTTCTTCATCAATAAGATTATCAGATAATCCAAGGTCCTTTACTTCTATTGTCATTTCTTTCTTCCTCTTAGTGCTAAAATTACTACTTTTGGTATGGTCTGAAATTTTTTTATGCTTATAGGCTACAAACACAGGAATCTAAAAACTAACATGTGAAATTCCATTTGAAAAGAAAATAGTACCATATGTTTATAGTTGCATGTACTCCAGGTATTTGTGAAAATGACAACTGGATTCTCCAGGTAAGATTTTATAAGTCTGCTGATGAACCATACATCAGCTTCTGTTTCCTCACATTACCAACCTCTGTTCTCTTTATTCATATACATCTATGCTGGGCACCAAAGGACACATGCATATTACAATGCGACCTCTCTGTACTTCAGGTCAGATTAGTTTGAGGTAAGAGTATTCCTGCAGAAGGACATTCCTACAAGAAAGTCATTCCTTCATGAGGAGAGCTAGTAATGAATTAAATATATGCAGAAGTGACTGTGAGCAACTTAAATATATACCACCAAACCCCTTAACCAGATCCTAAAAATACCCACGACGACTCCAAAGCCACCCCCCATGTATTACGCATATGGTAGAGGGCAACTGGGATCAAAAATATGTTCCTTTTGCAAAATTTGCCAAAAACTTTTCCAAAAACATGTGACATATGAATACAATGTTGGGGTTCCTCCTTAGGCCTGGGAAAGGGCCTGTGCTAATGTGGGGTCCTGTGGCTTAAACTTCTCCCGCTTCACCGTGAATCCACCTTTGCCTGGATCTCTCCCTGCAGCCTTGCCTTGAGCTGGCTGGGTCCTGGACTGAGAAGCCTCTGTTCCTTCTAAGGCATCTGCCTGCAGGATTCTCTCTGTCTGGTCGTTGTCTCCGTGCCTAGAAGTGATACTTCTTGAGCCTTGGCTCTTACTGGGCCAGCTTTTCAGCACCATTCTTTGTGGTGTCCCACTGGCCATGCCTTTGCAAATAAACCCTCCCCAAATTATCCAATTTTGGGCATGCCCTTTTTTTCCTGTTGGGACCCTGGCTAGCCACCACTCCCTCCTTCCCAACAAGCACCTCTTTCCCCCTCCAGCTGTCCCCTGACTCTCTCCCTTCCTCACGCCACCCCCAGGTCACTCATTCTCTCAGGCCTTGGTTTACACCACCTCCCCACCTGCATGTCCTGAGCAAATTCTACCCACTTTTCCAGGCCCAGCTCTGACGCAGCCTCCTCCTCAGTCAGAGTGGTGCTTGGGAAGCGCTGTGGGCGAGTGGATGCTTGAATATCATCTGAGCAGGGTCTGCTCTGCAGAAGCTCCAGGGAAGGGGGATAGGCTCCAGGAGATATCGATCTCATAATTAAGTCTTGAAGAAGGAGACTCTTTACACATCTTTCCTGGAGACTAGAATGACTGTTTAACCCTCCACTTAGGGAGACCCTGTGAAAGTGAGGGAGGTTCCTTCCATCCCTGGGTAAGCAGGGCAGGATCCCCTGTGTCTGGGAGTATGTGAGTGATTAAAAGGGAAGCTGGCCCAGTTCCCTGCACAAATCAGTTCCAGCCACAGTGCCCGAGGGGCTCTGCTGGAATGCTCCACAATAACACTAATGGATCCTTGCTGGGCCTGTTGTGGAGGAGGAAGGCATGTCAGCCTAAAGAAAGGGGATTCTGGGATAACAGAGAGGAGAATGTCACCAATCCCAGAGGGAGCAGAGTCCAGATTTTCGTCTCTTAGGCTCCATGAAATATCTCATTGCAGGAAGTGATGGGAAACAGCCTCTGCCCTGGTCAGTGGGAACAAGTTATGGCTCCCTCCTGGAAAAAGGAGACTGAAAAAAAGGTGGGTTCCAGGCCTTTTGTTCCAGGCAGCAAACAGCCTTGGTGGCTTTCTGCCTGCCCAGGCACAAGCTGGCTGTGGGAGCGTGCATATTCCTGGGGTGAAAGTTTGGGGAGCAGGATTTGGGCCCGAGGGAGAGTCTTGTCACTGAGAGTGCATGGAATCTGCTTAGCGTTTGAGGAACTTCATGAAAAATGACGTGGAACATGGGAGCCAACCCTCTGCTTTGACTTTCTGAGACTTGGACAGGAAAAATGTAGGGACTCTCAAATCAGAGAAGTACCAGAATTGCTTTCAAAATTGATTTGAAATTAGGACACATTTTTTCATTTCCTTCATGAAGTTGGGAAAGTATGCCTGTCTAAATGTGAGGAAGTGATTGATTACCTTTGATTTACAAGTATGTCGGGGGAGGGGTAGGGGTCATAGTTGATGGTCAGTGGAACATAATATTAAAGCTTAGTGGACAGAGCGCCGGCCGCAGGCTGTGGGGCTGTGACCCAGATCAGGCTCCACCATTATAGCAGCTATGACCTTAGGCAGGTCAGTCTCTTATTCTGAGCCTTAGTGTTCTCATCTATAAAATGATTTAATTGGACTAGATGATTTTTACTATCTCCTCTAGTTGTAAAAATTCTATGATTATTGTAAAACCAATCACAGGCCCTTGAGAACGTAAACTGTTTTTAGTCTTCCAATTAAGTGAGGTTATTCTCCTTTGAGCAGGGCAGTTACAAAGCCAGGATCACAGTCCCTGGGCTCTTATCTTGAAGCTTCCTGTGTGTGAGCTTGGGTAAGTCAACATGCCTCTCTGAGCCTCATTCACTTACGCAGGGCTCACAGGCTCAGATCTGCTCTTTCGTTCCCCAGAGAGAAGCTTTGCGTACAAAACCAAAATGTCCTGGGTCTCATTATGTTGGTTCTGACTGAATAGACAGGCATTTCTGAGTCTGTCTGGGACACTCTCACAAATAAACATCAGTCTATCATATATCCTGACTAAGATCCACCTCCTAATGTAATCCCCTGGGACTTAAATGGAGAATAAACGCACAGAAGATGAAAGTATCTTAGGGTTTCTTACATTTAGGCTCTTATTACCTTCTTAAGCTTGGTCTTAGTCCCTGACACTATTCCCCTTGGGTGGCTCAAGATTGCTAGGACACCTATGGGGCCATTTGAAGGAGTAGAAATCTCCTCTGGAGGTTTTCCACGACCCAAAAACATCTCCCATTAGGTTTCAATTCCTCAGACTGCTTCCAGCCCACCCTTTCTGCTAATTTACTGGTAACAGAAAATTAAACACAGGAGCTGGAAAGAAGTGGTGCTTTTATAAGGAAACAAGTAGAACAGGTAAGGCCAGAAGGCCTTTTCTCACAGTCCCAGTTTTGGATCACACAAACCCAGCTTTGATTCTCAGGGGATTACTTCTGGCTGTGTGGCCTTGGGCAAGTTACTTAACCTCTCTGAACCTTAGTTTCCTCTGTGAATATCCAGCATGGCCATTAGGTTTAGAGATACTAAACATAAAACAACGGTGTCAGTGCAGTGACTCACATATATGAAGCTCAATACATTTTAGTATCTTCTCCTTCTTCCTTTCATGAAATATGAGAAAGTGAAACGTTAACAACTATTCGCTTGGTAGCATGATGGCCCTGTACTCAGCTCTCTCTAGCCAATCATTACCTTCCAACTTTTCATCTTTTCCAATCAGAACTACCCACCCATCCTCAAGTCACTGCCACATTGTGCCTTTGCTTTTACCAATCTCTGCCTAGACCGCCCGCGCCAATCTCCACATGCCCAAGGATTTCTCATTCTTCAAGGTCCAGTTCAAATGCCATTTATGCAGGGAGCATTCCCCAACTTCTAACTGGAAATCAACACCACCTCTTCTGAGTGACCATGGTGCTCTTGATGTCTCCCTCATCATTTCCCTTCTATTGTTAAGAAGTAAGAATATTCCCTTCCACCACCAGCTGACTGTGAATGACATCTGTACATGTATCACCTTCGAAACCCTCAGGAGAGTGACCTGTGCAGAGCAGAAGCTCAGAAAACATTATTGATTGAATAAATGAATAGAGATGTATTTATTCAGGGTAGAAGAAGAGATAAAATACAAACTGTAGCTCTTCAGAAGAAGAAGAGAGGAGAAAGGAAAATTAGCACTATTTTCATACTTATTGTATAAGATCAGTATTGTAGCCCCCAATTTATAGAGGTAGAAAGTGAAGCTCATGGAAACTAAGTAATAATGTTATGAAACCATTATCATTGGCACAACTACACGCTGGGCCTGGTCCCAGCGCTCCCCAAGCATCATTCCATTTAATATTCACAACAACCTGTAGGAAGTAGTATTACCCCCATTTTGTAGATGAGGAAATTGAGGCTCAAAGTAGATAACCCAAGTTTTCAAAGCTTACCTATGGGTCCTTTACTTTCTATAACTGATCGTTTGTTCCTCCAGAGCCCCAAATCCCACTGTGGAGCTGGAAAAAATTAATTTATCAAGTCACAGATCTCAGAGATTTTTATCTTTTGAGGGAGGATGGGAGTAAAAGAATTGTTTTTGTTTTTGTGTTTTCCCACTTACCTCAGTTTCTTTTGAACAAGTAGTCAAATAATTGAAGCCTCAAACTTCCACCAGGCTCTTTCTCCCTCTCTGCGTTTTGCCCTCTCCTCTCCCCTCTGCTGGAGGGCCCGTCCCTGTTCTCTTCTCCAGGTTTTCACAGCCCAAGGTGGAGAAGTCGGCTGTGCCTGCTTGTGTGGCCCTGTTCACACCTGAGCTACATCCATGCCACAGGAGCTGTGGTCTGCCCTCTGGGCCTGCTTGTGCCTGATGTTCCCTCATTTTCTCCTTCCTGCTGCTGCCTCAGTGGCACTCCAGCTCTCACTCATACAACAGACCTGGTTCTCAGCCTGTCCCTTGTGGCATGGCCATCTTCCTCACAGTCTCTGCCATCTCCCCCTCCCCACCGAGGCCCACACAGGCCTGCTGGCCTCAGCTCTCAGTGACCCTCTGCATTCCCCACCAGGGCCCCTGGGACTCCTGGCTCAGGCCAGGGAGCCCCACACTGAGAGGCGGTCCAACCTCAGGTCCACCCTGCTCCAGGAGCCCATCCCAGGTTAGTGCAGGGATCCTCTGAGGACAGTCTCCTCCCAGAATCCTTAGGTGGGAAGAGGGGTCCAGACCACTGCTCTGGAATCCCTCCAGGTGAACTGCCTTCATCATTTGCCCTTCCTCTTCCCTTCCCATACCACCCGCCAAGCCTCCTCCCCATATTGAACGGGCTTCCTTTCTCTCCCACTGACTGGGGCATTCCCTGTATCATATTCTCCTCCTTCCTTAGGTGTCATTCAACCTTTTTTCTTTCTTAGGGCCATAAAAGCAGAATGGTTGCAAGAAGAATATATAAGGAAAGCATTTTGAAAAATTTTATCCTCAGTCCCTTTGTAGCACTAGGGATTAAACCCAAATGTGCAAACTCTGAAGCTTTGCTCTTAACCACCATATTACATGACTAATAGCATAAAGCGAGAGTAGGATTTGAACCCAGAGCTAACCCAACCTCAAAATCTAAACTTTTCCATTAAACCATTTTTCTCTTTCTCCTTCCACCAACAGAAAGCATCCTTAGACCCTGTCCCCTCCAGACATATCCTGGGGCCTCCATCCCATACCATAGCAAATGCAGGAGTCCCAGGGCCCTCACGTCAGCTCCAGCGTCTCCTTCCTCCTTCCTGGCTGAGCAGAATCCACAGCATCTCCAGTGCTGACTCTAGAGTGCCTCCAGAGCAGAAATGCAGAAGGTCTGTCTTGGAAAGCCCCGGTGCATTTCCTTGCCCGCTTGGATCACCTAAGGCTTGAGCTGTCTTTTCATAGGTTTGTTTTGTGGTTGGTTTATCCCTCCAGTGGGGTGAATGGGTTTCAGTTAGTTGTGTAAAGGAGGAAAAGTGGCTTGTGAGCCAAGTGGAACAGCAAACATCAAATCAGGCTGAAGGATGCTGAAGTTTCCCACCAACCTCAAAAATCCTCTCGAGAAGCTTTCTCTGCTGGTTTGGTGCAAGCTTTGTTTTCCCCTCAGCCAGGTATGCAGAATCTGTTTCACTCACCTGGAAAGTTGCACAGTCTTGACAAGCACAGCCAGTTAAGAGATTCCTAACTGCTATTCCTGCTCCTGTGTATTAGCAGCGGTTGGCCTGTCAGATGCACCATCACTGGTAAATAAGAATAAAGAGGTGAGGCAATTTCCCAGATCATTCTGATAAATATGAACTATATTTGCCTAAAATATGTTGGGTCCTGATTTTCAGGTAAAGGCAAAAGTGATGCTTCTCCTTGACTTTCTCATTTATTAACAAAGGCTTGGAGAAACCCAGTCTAAGAATTCAATTTGGCAACTATTTATTGAGTTTCTCATGCACAAGAGAAAGAGTCTGGGCAGGTCAGGGCTTTGATTACAAAGACAAATAAGACATGGTCTTGAAACTCATGTGGTTTCTGTCTGGTGGGGATGGGTGGGGGTGACATAACATATAGTGCCTGTATCCCTTAAGAAAATCCTCCCTGTCTTTGCTCTGCCCCTATTCTATTGCTTCACAGACTGATTTCCAGAAAGATTGGTTCACATGCACTGTCTCTCAGTCCCCTCTGCAGTCCTTTGACCCTGCTTTAACTACTACATTTACATGCACATCTTAGTCTTTATCTTACTAGAGTTGCCATATTTACCGAATAAAATTAGGAGACATGCTAAAAAAAAAATTTGTTTCTATCTGAAATTCAATTTAAATGGACACTCTGTGTTTTATCTGGAAACACCGTGTTACATGATTCTCTGCCAGCTCTAACCTAGCAACTGTTTTTCCTTCTTGAAATGATCTCCTCCTTTAGCAGATGTGACTGACTGACATTGCTCTCTACTGGTCTTTCTGCTTTCTCTTGGACCACCTCTCAGTCTTTTAGCTGTTGAGTTCCCTCCAACAATTTGTGCTATGTATACCACAAATAAATTTATACCACAATCACACATGCTGCCCAAGTCAGAAACCCAGCAGTCACTCTTGATTCTGCCTTTCCCTAACATTGAATTTGCTTCTATGCAAGATGGATTCTAGCCTCTAAAGTTCTCCCCTCTGTCCCCTATTCCCTGTCTGTCATTGCTCTATTACAGGCCATCCTCATCTCTCACCTAGATCGCTGCAGGAGCTTCCTAATTGGTCTCTCTGTGTCCTTACCCTCCCTCCTCCCATTTGTCTTGCACACTGTCCCCTGAAGGATATTGCCAACACAAATGTTGCACTATGTACTTTACTTGTGTCACTGGATAGCTTGTCATACGGTACCTGGTAAACGCTCTCCTCTCCAATCCTCTCTGCTGACACAGAATATCCCAGCCATACTGAAAATACACTCTCTTCTCCAAGCACACAGTATGGTCTCAGAGTCTAATTTCCCACATGTCATGGCTTTTTCTGCAATGTACTCTTACACTTGAAATCACAGAAAACTACTCATCCTCTTATGTTGACCCTGCTTTAACTATCAGCCTCAAGTATAGCTTTGCCCCCTGCAGAAGCCTTCTTATATTCTCCAAGAAGACATGGCTGGGGAGGAGAGGGATGCTCCCTGCTCTGTGTTCTTCTAGCTGCTAGAGTCTAGCACCCTGTACTAACCTCTGTTAAAAAGCTCTCTAGAGCAATGATCTGTTTTCAAGTCTAGAAATGTCCTATAATTGTTTGCACATTATACTAGATATTTAGCTCCTTGAACATAAAGACATTTTGTTTTGTTATTATTTAGAACTTTAAAAATATCTAAGAATGTAGAAACTGATACAACCAGTACCTGTGTTCCAATTGCCCAGAATTGACCACTACTAATATTGTGTTGTATGTACTTCCAATCTTCTCTGTTTGAGCCTACACTCACCCCTCAAAGGCAAAATTGGAAGCAAAAGAACCAGACATAGAGACCCCAGAGTAGGTGTTTAAGAAATGCTGGTCTGGGTGGGGGGATGATCTGAGAGGAACAGGAAATGGGTGAAATATAATCAGTTAAGGCATTCTTGTAATGGGCTTTGAAGCAGCAGAAATTCACTTTTTTCTTTAAAGTGTCCATTTTCCCAGAGATGGATGGCCACTGTGAGCTGCATACTGGTAGCAAACTGAAAACATTAAATGAGAGAAAACCTTACTTTATGTAGTTTCGGTTTTTTTAAAAAAGATTTTGAAGGACATGGCAGCACTTTGAGCCCTGGGGAAGCTTGCTTTGAGTTTGTTTCACTGTTTGTTCAGAGAACTCTCTCAACCAGCTGAGAAAACTATGCACCAAAATAATAATTATGGTTATCTTTGGGTGGGAGAATTGGAGGCAATTTTTTTTTCCTGTTTGCCAATCCTCAGTTTTTTAAAGCAACGTAGGAGAGAGAAGGTGCTTTAAAAACTATATTCAAAGAAAATTAAATAGTTGGAGAAATCTTTTCATGAGAGACATAGATGATTTGAAGAGAGGGAGATTAAATGTAGATAGCCTAGAATCTGAAGCTTGAACTTTAATGAGATTTCTCCCTGTCAGGATTATGGATTGACTGTACCACCCAGGGAACAGACAGCTGACCTCAAATCACATGCCAGTATACTCAAAATTAAACAATCGCTCAAGAAGCTATAAAGCACACAAAATGCAGAGTGGCTAAAAATAATAAACAAATGAAGCTTCTGTGTTTTCTTGCCTGAGAACAAGGGGCCTGTTCTTTTAGTATTTATAGTGAAATAGTGAGACTCTGTGGAAAAAAATACAGCAGTTGGTAAATGTTCCAAGCGAAGCATAGCAAACGTGTCATAGAATCTGAGTGCTTCCAACTTCACCTGTGTTTGGCTAAGAATGAATGCCTGGCTATGAGCAGGTGGCCAGTGGGCCTCTAGATTAGCAATTCAATACAGAAAATGATGATTCTGAAATTTCATTTTTTTCTCTCTTAATTTTTTTCTTTCTGAATTTTAAAACAGGAGAAGTTTTATTTCACAATGAAAAAGTGATATAGTTAGAATTTTTGCACATACACTTGCACTAAAACAAGGTTGTGATTTTTTTCCCCTGAAGGTACCAGCTCTGTTCCAGGACAGATTACAATTGATAAAACAGTTTAGAGAGCTTTGCAAAATTCTGAAGCATTTTGAAAACAGAACTTTTCTCCATGTGTTTAGTCCTGTGCATTTGGCATAGAGAGAACAATAGAGCAAAATGCCCAGTTTGGTTTCTTTTAATTAGACGCTCTCTTGAGTTTGGTTGTTTTTAGTTCCCTTTGCTTCCTGGGGGAGGAGAGTTGTGCTAATGCCTGCTGTTTGCATATCCAAGTGATGGGGTAGTTTGTGGCAATCTCTGCACCCCCCCAGTCCTGAAATACCTTTTTAGTATGGGGTCAGACATCCACAATTCCCTGAGGACACTCTCCTGGACAACTTGCCAGGATGCCACAGGGTGCAACCCAATCCTATAGTGTGAAATGGAAAATTCGGTGGTGGCAGTGATGTTTGATGAGCAGTGAACTGGGATGGCAGGTCAGTCTGCCTGACTTCATTCCAACAAATGCCCTTTATAGATTTGACCTTCTGCTTGCTGGGCCTCTCTCTGCTAAATACTGTCACATGGAGCTCTGGAAGTAAGAGGAAATAATTTAACATATTCATTCATTCGTTCTGTCAGTGATCAAATCTTTATCAGCACCTATAATGTCTAAGGTACTAATAGATGCAAATAACTTTACAAGAATAGAAACTTAGACCTGTGTATTTCATAATTTACACTGTGTTTTCATCTGTTCCAAAAAGATGAAACAAACATACTCCTTGCTCTCAGAAAGTTTACAGTCTAGTGGGGGAGATGAAGTATGTAAATACATGGCTGCATTATAGAATAGAATATGGTACATGTCACAAGAAAAAGAGCTAATTCCTGACCAGGGAATGAGCAGTTATCCTGGAGTGACATGCCAGTGCTTTCGGAGTTCAGAGTGTTCAAAAGTAGCAGAGGCCAATCCAGCTTTCAGTCAGGGCTGTGTCTGCTCAGGACCTACATGGTGGAACTTGGAGCATGAATACGGAGCAGACAGTAGCTGTACTTCTGCCACTTCCAAGGGAGTTAAAGGTGTGCTGTCTTGGTTTTGAGACTCAATACCTTCTTCAATACCTGCCATTTGGTTGCCTTGGCAAAACCTGTACTTTGAAATTCAGAAACAGTTTTAGAGCCTGAAAGATAAATCATAGCTGATAATTCATGTAAAATTAAACCTACTGATAGGTCTAAGTCTCACAGTTGGGCCATTTTCTAAAGCCACAATTTAGGGGCTAATTTTTTTTTCTGCTAAATCTAAATCCCTGAACCCTGTAATCTTGAGTAGCTATGACATAGTGTAAAGGACTATAAGAGAAAAAGTAGCGCAATTTAGGGGCTAATTTTTTTTCAAATTATGGGGGAATAATTTGCAGACTCCCATGGCTTACATTGCAAACCTAGTTCTAAAATTTATGACTCTTTAATGCAATCTCACAAAGATTCATCACATTGTCTAGGGAATGAGGCTTCTCCTGGCTAAAAGATAGCTATTCAGTAAACTCTTTTTGTTTCTCTATTCTTTATTCTGGTCACTGTTCTCACATGGTCTAGAAAGATTTCTTACTTTGGTAACAAATATGTTATTTTTTCTTTGGTGACTCAATATCTCGTGGTGTCTCAAATATCTCATTCTGAAAGGCCAGTTGCCACTGAGTCAGACTGTAGATAAGGAAGATGTTGGCACTTTAGATGGATGTGTACTAACACCAGAAAATTTCTTTGAAAAAGAGCTACTCATTAAGTCCCCTCTGTTATGAGATAAAAACTGAGTGTATGTGAGAGATGCTCTACTTTCTTCTAAAAAGAGAATAAAAACAAGAGAATTGTTTAAAGAACAGCTCATTAGAGATTCTGATTAGTCTGACATTTTGCATCTCTGATTTGGTGTATCATCTACATTGGGTTTTCATGACTCTCATGTCCTGATTGTCTGTGTCTAAGGAGCTAAAGACCTGCTTTAAAAAGCCTTCCATTTTCCTATACCAAGAAAAATTAGGGGATTTGCCAAGTTCTGAGCTTGGCTCAGCCTTCTTCCCCAACTGATTGAAACAAAGAAACAAAGTTATGCTTCCTAAGAACACGCACAATAATCTGAAGTCTTAGTTGGATTAAATACAAAAATATAAATTAATCATATCCATATCCAGATAATTTTCTCAAACATAAGTGCCGAAATCAACTCTTACCACCTAAAGTCAAAAGCCACGTAGAATGAATTTTGTTTCAATGGGTCAGAACATTTCTGTTGATCTCTAATACTCCTCTGTGATGAGGTAAAAATGAAGATGAGAAGCAAACTTAAGTCTACTGACAAATATAGAAAATGTTTCACGTACCGAACGAGTGTGTCCATGTTTTCCTGTTTCCATCTGGATCCTTTTCAGTGTGATTACTTATTTTTAGGTTGGCATTTTAGAAGGAGGATGAAATGGCTTCAGGAAATGATGTGAAAGGTTAAGAAGATGGATGAGAAGTATTAGTCAAGAGCTGTCATGAAGGAAAATGTAGCCTTACAGGTTTATGTTCAATGTATTTCTTAGAAAAACTGATATCTGTATTTCTGCTAAATCTAAACCCCTGAACCCTGTAATCTTGAGTAGCTATGACATAGTGTAAAGGTCTATAAGAGAAAAAGTAGCACGTGAAGTCACATAATCCTAGGAGGAGGCAATGTAACCAAATATTGAATTGGGAACATTCCCCAAACAGGCTGACACTATTTAAAATGTTTTACAAAGCCTTGGAGCCCTGGGGGAGAAGGAGGTATGAACTAGAACAAGGGGGCAGTTTGGTTATACTACTCACATTGAACCCAGACAGCCTACCAAAGCTGAATTACATAATCTTCAAAATAGTGTTGAGGAAAGAAGCCCTAAGAATCTGAATAAATATTAACTACTTTCTTAACATTTTGAGGAGTCCAGGGTACTCTAGTTTAATATACTTGTAACTCCTTTGTGAAATAAGTAATGATAAAGTAGACAGTTTTCTGTGTCTGAAAGTCAGCCAACAGGTGGGCACCAGGACGGAGGAGAGAAAGGACTGCCTCCCCCACTGCTGAGATGGTCCAAGCTTGTCTTTTATCATGCCAGTCCTGCCCTTTTGACTTCCACTTCTAGGTCCCCTTAGATTTCACTGTGGACTCCTGAACCGCGTCTGGAATGAGTTCACCCTTGGCTGAATCTGGACTCTCTGTCAAGACCTCAGCTCATAATCATCCTTAGAATCTGCCACTGCAGACAGCTTCTGTGACTCTTTCAGGCCCTGTCATTCTGAGTGTGTCCGTGGTCCATATAGACGCAGCCTTAGCCAGCCACCCTTGGCCCTGGAGAAAGGGAAGTCCAGCAGGAGGTATGCTTTTCATTTTCTAAGGAGGCAGGGGTTTACACAGTGGACCTTTTCTTTCCTTTCCTGCACTCCCCCATCACAGGCAATTGGTCCTGACACTGATCTGTCATTAACTAAACGTGACCTTTCTGCACTGAAACAAATAAGAAGACACTGTCCCAAGTCTATTGGAGGGCTCTTCCCTTTCTTTATCCCTCCCTCCTATCTTCCTTCCTTCCAAAAGTATTTGCTGGGCTCCTCCTATGAGCCAAGCCCTGTACTAAGTGCTGGAATTATAATGACACTGTCCCTGCCTTCTATAAACTCCCTGCTCTGTATAAATTCTAGAACCTTCTGCCTTGGAGAAAGACCAATCAAGAATATCTGTTCAACATTTTCAAGTTTTTGCCTTTGTTTAATATGAGGAGGAATATGAGTTCATTTGTTCTTTGTCTCATACTGGCTACTTAATTAAAGGCAATTAGAAAGAGCTTTGGGGGGAAAGTGTGTCTTAGAGAGCTTTAGCTTCACCAGTCCAATCTGAGGGCTCCAAAAGAGATTTTTAAAACTCTTCATTATGCATATTTGTAAACATTTAATTTAGAAATTGTTATATATCACAGGAAGTTGCAAAAATAGCTCATAGGGTCCCTTGAACTCAGCTTCTCCCAGTGGTGGCATTGTATTTGACTGCAATACAATATCAAAACCAGGAAATTGACATTAGTATGATAAGTATACTACAAACCTCATTCAGTTGTCACTGGTTTTTATGTGCTCTCATTGGTGGGTATATGTGTATGTGTTTGGGTCTTTGCCATTTGACCCCACATAGAGGATGCGTAACCACAAAAACAGGGATACAGAAATGTTCCATCACCAAAAAAGGAACTCCCTTTTGCTACCTCTTAGAGTCACACTTCCCTAACCTATCTCTGGCCCCTGGGAACCACAGATCTGTGCTTCATCTCTATAGTGTTACCATTTGAGGATAATTATAAATGGAATCATACAGTATGTAAGCTTTCATCACTAAGCATAATGCCCTAAGACCCTTCCAAGTTGCTGTATATATCAATAACTTATTCCTTTTTATTGTTGAATAGAATGCCATTGTATGAATGTACTAGAGTTTGTTTAGCCACTCAGCCACTGAAGGATGTTTTTACTGTTTCCAGTTTCTTACTAATATGAATAATGCTGCTGTGTATGTATGCTCACGTAGAGGCTTTTGTGTAAACATGAGTTCTCATTTTGGGGGGATAAATGCCGAAGAGTGCAATTGCTGAGTATGATAGGTGCATATTTAGGTTAAAAGAAGCTGTTTGTTAGCTTTTTTAAAAACATTTTATTGAGGTATAATTGACATAATGAAGTGCATGTATTGAAAGTGTACAATTTTTTTTTGACAAAAAGTATATACCTTAAAACAATCACCACAATAAAGATAACGAAGGCATCCTTACCCCTGATAAGTTTCCTCCCTCCTCTACTTGCCCCTCCACCCAAACCTATCCCAGGGCTGCCACTGATATGCTTTCTATCACAATAGATTAGTTTGTTTGCATTTTCTAGAATTTTATATGAATGAGATTATGCTCTTGAAATAGGTGGTGGTGTCTGGCTTCTTTCACTCAGCATAATTATTTTTGTATTCATCCACATTGTTGTGTGTGGCAACAATTAATTCTTTTTCATTGCCAAGTTGTAGTCTACTCCATGGATATACCTCAACTTGTTTATCATTCTTCTCCTGATGAACATTTGGGTGATTTGCAGTTTTTGGTTATTACATGTAAAGCTATTATAAACACTGATGTGCAAAGTCTGTGTATGGACATGCTTTTATTTCTCTAGGGTAAATGCTCAGGAATGGAAGGGTTGGGTTATGTGGTGGATGTGTATTTAGCTTTTTCAGAACTGCCAAACCATTTTCCAAAGGCACTGTATCATTTTCACTTCCCACTGAAAGTCTTGAGAGTTCCACTTGTCCTACATCTTGATTTAGTCAGTCTTTTAAATTGTAGACATCCTTCTAGTAGGGTATTTCATTGCATTTTAACTCTATTTTCCTAATGATTGTGAGCAACTTTTCATGTGCTTATTTGCCATCTATATATTTTCTTTGGTGAAGTGTCTCTTCAAATGTTTGCTCTTTTAAAATTGGGATGTCTGTATTTTTATCATTACTTTTTAGGAGTTTTCCAAGTATCTGTCCAATTAAAGCTCTCCTGCCCTGTTTTTATTTTATATTTTTATTGAGAGATTAAGCCTCTGTTACTGTAAAGCAAAATAGCCCAAACTAATTCCAACCTCACTTTGTGAAGTAAAGAGAAATAGAGTTGCGGGAAACCAGGAAATGATGTAGCAACAGATCTTGGCAAACGGTGAGCTCAACCAGCTCTCCTTGAAGAGGAGATACCTGAGGGAAGGCTCACTTCCTGCCTCTCCACCTGCGTTCTTGAAGCCCTTTTTTGTCTTAGTCTCACAATTCTTGTATGCAGCCTCAGTTCTTCAGGCTTCTTTCTCCTCATTCTCTACAATGTTTATTGAGCACCTACCAGGTGCCAGAAGCTGGGCTAAGAACCGTGGGGAAACTGATGAAAAGGACACCACATATGCCCTCAAAGAGCTCTTAGTTCATGCTGGTGAAAGGGTTGTATACACATTGCCAAGCATACTGTAATAAACTCGATGACAGAAGAATGAATGACATGCATGACAACAGAGAAGAGGGCACCATTCTACTGGGTTGAGGGGGGAGGTAGTGAGGGACACAGAGGTACCAAAGTTTCCTAGAGGAGGTGGCAAGTGAGCGGAGCTTGAAAAAGTGCATAGGATTTTAACAAGTGGAGAGAAGGGAAAGAGGGCGTTCTGGAAAAGGACACAACGAGTGAAGGAATGGAATTACAAAGTACGAGCCTGCTAAGAGAACATTAGTCTGTGTGCCTGGAATTTAGAATTTATAGGAGGAGTCAAAGATGGGTGGGGGTGCTGCTGTAGCTGGAAGAAGTTAAGTGAGGGCTGATGATGGTGATGATGGAGCATCTAGAATGCCCAGCAAAAGAGCCAAGGGAAGTCTCTACACAGAAGCTTAACACTTCAGTCATCTTTCCTATCTGTTCATTTATTTCAAGCTCACCCAAACTAAAATAACATATGTAAGGCTTAAAATTGGGTATCATCAGCTGTTTTTCTTCAACATTAAAGGTAATATCATTTCATGCAATTTGTGCTGATGGTCTTTTATTTTTCTGGAAATTTTCTCTGAATGCTAAAATAATAAAGGTAACATGTAGAAACTTGAAAAATATTTTTTTAAAGCATGGTGACAGTTATAAACTGACCATAATCCTTCCCCTCAGATACCTTCCACATATGGGAAGCTCTCTGGTAATTTTCACCAGGACAAAAGCCCCGCCCACGGTTTTTGTCATTGTTGTATTTTCTGAACTTTATCTAGTTCCCTCAAATGAGGAGAATGCTTCCATGACCCTTGATCTGAACCTCTCTTGTGGCATTTAGCCTTTCAACCCTGTATTGTAGTCCTTTGTGAACTTATTCCTCCCTGACTGTGAATTGCTTGAAGTCTTTTACCTTTGTATTCTCCCCTCGTTCCTTAGTCCATGACCTGCCCCACCATCTAACACAGTATCTCATGCATAGTGGGGGCTCAGCAAATGGTGTTTGAATAGAAGGAAAGATGAATGAGTGGAAAGATGGGTATTTTAATTTTATTATGCAGGTTAGTGTTTTTCCAAGTTTTTGGAGTTCTGGGGTTCAACAGAAGGCTGTCAGGTTTACCCATGGGACAAAGGGGCTTGCCAAAGGGCAGAAGCCTGGCAGCTCCGCCTCTCCCATCCCCACTCTCCTCCAACCAGATCCACTTCTATCTGTGTTGTGTGGTTGGGCCCCACATAAGATTTTATTTTTTTTAAAAGGTATTCTGATGCTAAAAATAAAAAAGTTTAAAAATTATTGATGTATGTACTAATATGCTGGTATAATTCTTTGAAAAGGGGGAAAATGAATCTAGCCCAATTTATACTACACTAGATATAAATCCCTCAGCCATTTTTAGAATGAATTCTCCAGAGTCAAAAAAGAGGGCTATAAACTAGCAGTGATGCTGGGCTGACAACTGAGGTGAGGCAGATGTTCCAGCATAGTCACAGGGTACCAACGGGCTCCCTGCTAATAAATGCCCTCATGTTTATGAGAAAAGCACTACTGAATCCTCTCAGTCCACTACACAATGTCTTTTATACTAAGGGAGAAACTAACAAATTGGTAGTGGTAGCAAATATCCTTTAGTCTTCCATAATAATTTTACAAAGGGACGGGAGGTTAAAACCTCTGAGTCTATCAGGTTTGTGTGTGCATCACAATTTCTTGAGGCAGAAGATCTAAGCTTTTTTTTCTAAACATCTGAATGAAAGAGGTCAGTAAGAGTGCTTACAATAGCCCTTAGACTTCTGAGTATATATGACTCTGGCCAAGTCACTCACGTTTGTCTGAGCATCAGTTTTCTCATCTGTAAACTGGTGATAATAATACTGGTCTCCATTACCAGGAAAAGATGTCATGTAAGTCATGGAGGATAATGAAGGTGAGAGTGCTTTGTGAACCTTAAAGGTTCACTTACAAAGGAAAGGTGCTAGTACATTGCTTCTGCTCTGGCAGGATCTTGCTGTGGACCTTTCTCTGACAGAAGCCGACATGGTTCCTCCTTTCTCTCTCTTTGCTGCAGATTCCAGGGAGTCACCCCACTCCTGTGCAGATCCACCTGACATGCCAACAAGCAGTAGAATACAACCTATAACAAGAGGAAAACCCAGTAAACAGAAACAGGCCTATAAATGATAGGGGGTGAAATTAGTAGACAAGGATTTTAAAATAGCTGACACAAAGATGCTCAAAGATTTAATGGGAAATGAATAGCATGAGAGAAATGGAAGCTACAATAAAGAACAAAATGGAAATATGTGGAGTTGAAAAATATACTACCTGAAGTGAAATGGTTATGATTTCATGTGATTAGTAGCACATTAGACGTAAGTTTAAAGGGTTGATAAACTTAAAAACATACCAATACAAACTTTTCAAACTAAAGCACAGAGAGAATTAAAGTCTGGGGTGGGGGGGGGGGGTGGGAACTGAACCAAGTCTTAGTGATCTGTCTGATAATATGAAGCTATTTAGCATACTTGTAATTAGAGTCCCAGAAGGGAAGGCAGAAAATCACTGAAGAAATAATGGCCAAATATATTTCAAATTGGATGAAAACTACAAACTCACAGGTATAAGAAACTCAATAAACTACTAGACTGAATAAACACAAAGTAAACTACACTAGACCATATCCTAATTAAATTTCTGAAAACTAATGACAGTCTACTAGAAAAGCCTTTTAATTATCTTTTTTAATCAGCCAGCATCAGTGAGGGCTATTTTCACTCTTACCTTGTTCTGCACCAGCCCCTTCCATGTATCCTTCTCCCCATGCTAAAACAGAACATCAGTATTGTCAAGGTCTCAACACAAGAAATAAGAGTTGTTATGTACCAGGCAGTTAGCATGCGCCAGGCTTTCACATTATCTTATGTAACGTTCACAATAATCCAGTAAAGTAGGCATTATTATTATCCTTTTCACAGGTGAAGAAACAGAAGCACAGAGGCGTTAACTTGTTCAGATCACATAACTTGTACTATGGAGTCAAGGGTCGAATCCGAGCAGGTTGACACCACAGTGTATCAGCACCTTGAAGGGCATTACACAATTCTAGGGAAAAGGGTAAATACTGTTTGTATTTCTATACTATGTATTAGCCACAAAATGGCTTGTTTTTAGATCATAGCTTTCAGCTACTTTGCTCAAACCATTTCTACCTCTTTCCAACTTGAAGAAAAAGGTCTTGGAAGAGTCTGTACTATGCTTACTCATTATGATTAGATCTCAGGGACTGTTGAATGAATCATCTGTAATTTAAAAAGCAATGAACTTGGAACCAAAAGACACTGATTATCAGCTTTGTGATCTCAGGCAAGTCACTTCTCTGGGCCTCAATTTCTTCATGTGTAAACCTGGGAAAATAATAACTAATTATAAAGGATATATAAAAAATATATAAGGGAAGTGGTTTGTAAACTGAAAAATAATATACAAACTTGATGAGACTTTTCATATTTTTTTATGGAGGATTATTTCAAAATGGAGTTGATATCACTTAGTTGAAAATTTAAGCAGAAGATCTGATCATTTTGTTTCTTGTGACAAACGACTGACATAATACCTTTCACTTTTGAATAAGAATTTTGACATGAAGTTTTATTTTCTTTTGAGGTAAAGTTTAAGGGATCCACAAGCTGCTGGCCCTTGCCCTGCTGATAAAGGGTACTGGCAGCAGGTGCTGATATGCCATAAAAAGCAGCCCTTAGAAGCTTGTACATGCACTGTAACACTGCATCAAAACATTTAAAATGTAGACCCCTTAACCCAGCAATTCCACTTCTAAGAATTCAACTTATGAATGAACTTTTATCTAGTGTTGTTTTTAATAGTGGAAAATTGGAAACAACAAATTAAATAAGTCTGGCCATTTGATTAAATACTCTATGGATAATAAAAGCCATTCCATAAAAGAGTGGATTATTATTAATCTGGGGGAAAAGAAGTATAAAAAACAGTTTTAAAAGGAGGCTACAGAAATATATTACCATATAATCCAGCAACAGAAATATATTACCATGTAATCCAGCAATTCCACATCTGGGAATATACCTGCCCCGTGCAAATTGAAAGCAAGATGTTGAAGAGGTATTTATATACCCATGTTCATAGCAGCATTGGTCACAATAGTCAGAATGTGGGAGCCAAGTGTCCTTAGGCAGATGAATAGATAAATAAAATGTAGTATAGATATATGATAGAATATTATTCAGCTTTCAAAAGGGAAAATATCCTGGCACATGCTACAATATGAATGAACCTTGAGACCATTATGTTGAACCTCGAGACCATTAAATGAAATGAGCCAGTCACAAAAAGTTAAATAATGTATGGTTCAATCTATGAGATGTACCCAGTGTAGTCAAATTCACAGAGACAGACAGTAGAATGATGGATGCCAGGAGGTAGGAAGAAGAGGGATGGGGTGTTCCTGGGCATAAGGTTTCTGTTTTACAAGATGAAAAGAGTTCAGGAGTTTGGTTGCACAACATTGCGAATGTACTTAACATTATTAAGCTGTACGTTTAAAAATGGCTAAGGTGGTAAATTTTATGCTATGTGTATGTTACTACAATTAAGCAAATTTTAAAGGCAAGGAGGAGTTAATGAGCCATGTAGGAAGGAGTGTTTTGGAAAAAAAGAAAGAGAAAAATCATGTTAAAAAGATCTGCAAGCACAGGAAAGCAGGGTACATTCTAGGAACTGCACGTGATTCTGTATGGCTAGATGTACCAGACAATACAGGGCCTCATACGCCATGTTTAAGAATTTGGACTTTATCTAGAAAAGCAAATATTGACTTGATTTGCTCAAGATTGCTTATAGAGTTGAAGGCAAAACATTGATAGGATCACTCAGATCTCCTGATTCCCAGATTAGAAGATATATGTTAGTGTAGACATATGATATATGTTTATTAATCATCTTAAATGGGTACACAGCTATATGAAATGCCAGTACTGCTATGTTTAATGTTTGACCCATTAACTGAATTGTAGCTCACCTTTTCCAAGGAATAAATATCACTCACACAAATCCTTAACTTTCTGTCATTACTTGTTAAGCCATTGAAGCTGAAAAATAAATGTAAATTCTTTACCTAAAAAAAGAGACTACAAAATAACAGGCATGATACTATTTCTGTAAAAGAAATATATATTCATGGAAAATACTAAAAGTATTTACAGCAAATGTTGGCAGTTATCATTGGATTATGTGATTTTGGTTAATTTTTGTATTTTTCCTAGTGCTTTTTTGTTTTTTAATGTTTCTTCACTGAGCACATACAGTAGAAGAAAATGTTAGGGAAGGAAAAGTAACTTTAGGATTCACTCCATCAGACAGCAAGCCTTTCAAGAATACTTTGATCATGGTGTCAGTCTATTCTTTTGAGTCCAGCTGCTGCAGGTCAGCTTGGATCTATCTATCTGCAGGAGGAGCTGGGAATGTCAGAGAGCAGCTGCTAGCTAACCCAGGAAGATCCCAGCCTTTAATGGACAGTTCTTCTCTCCCTCCCTCCTTTCCAGCTTGTGCCATCCATCCCTTCCAGTCTCAGACTGTCTTTCCAGAGCTAACACCTGCTTGATAGGATCATTCCCTAGATAGCCTGATATCAGGGTGCTTAAATACCCTGGGAGCAAATTATGCCAGGAACTCCAAGGTCTCTCTCAAATGGGTCCATGTTAGAGACCTAAGTTCAGCTCAGAATTCCCTGCCTTATGAAAGTGAGGTCATTTTGGAGAAGCTGAAAAGGGAAGTAAAGAAAAGGGAGAGAAATAGATTTACAGAGAAATGTCAGAAGACATGAGAAGCTTATGGGAAGGAAGAAATGAGGGAAGGATGAAGGCTAAATCCCAGCCTTCTGTGCAGCAGAACATAGCAATGCTTCAGTAGGGACTTCAGGGTGATGCTGAGTACGGCTTCTGATTGTGAATGGCATCCTGTTATCTATCACATTTAACTGGAGAGACTCAGACTGCTCCTCTCAGAAAAGAGACATTGAATCCTAGATCTAGAATAATAGGAAGAACCCTAACTGCCTAGCTTGCTCTGAATTCCTCAGGTCTTATTGCTGCCTTCCATTCTCCTCATCCCAGCCTAGAAACTTATGCCACTTTTCTTCCTTTAGCTAATTTATTCTTCAGGGCTCAGCCCAGGGTTTGCTTCCTTATCACATATCACATTATACTCAAGTTATCTGTATTGACTTCCTTCACTTGCCCATAAGCTCCTTGAGGGCATGAACTGGGTCATATTCATCTTTGTACTCACAGTACCTGGAACGTAGTAAATGGTATTAAATATAATACCTTGAACTGAATTGACCTGATTGAAGATGAGCAGTGTTTTCATTGACAATTGAGCTTGATGTGTTGACCAGTTTCTAGAGCATCCAGAGGCCCAGCCTCCTTCTAGAGCCACCAAGGACACTATCCACTGCCACGGTGCCCCAGGTCCCTCAGACAGGAGGGGCTTCCTTGGGGCAGAAGTACCAATACATTTCTCCTGCTGCCAGCTCTAGCTCCAGACTGCCTAAAATCTTAGTTACCCTTTAACATAAACCCTTGATCTAATTGCTTCTCTAGAAAGCTTTTACACTTAAGAAAACCATAGTAAAGAATTGTAAAGCAGTCCCCTCCTTGAGTATGGAGGATACTGGGGTAAGCGTTTTCTCTGAAGAGAAGTCTCCCTTGCTCACTCCTGCACAAATTTATAAGGCACTCAATAAGATTCTGTGCTCAGACTCAGAGCCAACACACAGTACAATTTTGCTGACCAGACACATGGTTCATCTTTAGAGAATAGCTCTACTGACTCTCGGTAGCCTGTGTTCCTCAAGTGATTGCAGCCTAAAAAAGGACATGTGAATAGGTTGACTTTAGAGTCAGTTTAGCTTGAGCTTGACCTTGACTTGATCTGAACTTCCTGGCACTTTGGACCAGAACAGCACCAGTCACACCCAAGTTTCCAGTATAAGGTCACAATACAAAGAAGAGAGTCAAAAGCACTGGTCCAAGGAGAACTTCCTAAATGCTTTACTATGTTTGAGTTTTCATTCTCTCCCGATTTGTAAACAATTAACTTGCAAAGCTAAGTTCACGATTAACATGAAGAGACAGCTTCATGAACAGAGATAATGAAGCCTAGAGAGCAATTATAAGAACTGCATACTCTTGCAGCATTTCCTTAGAAGATTCTTGAAATTGAGCCACTAGCTGCATTTCTTTCCGGCTCAATGTATACTCACCAAACTATAAGACAAATGATTTACCAAACAAAGTTCTGCCTTTCTTTCTCTGGTGCTTCATTTAACTGGTTATTGCCTTAGAGTAATGCTATTATAATGACATTATCCTTCTAAAGAGCGATGGTGCAATGCTTTCCTGATGGCAATACCCAGAATTATGCAATGTTTAAAAGCTACCGTGACTTCAGGGAATACTCACTAATTTTTCTATTGCAAATACTCTAGTCATATTCAAAATGAATGAGTGTAATTCTTTTGGTGTTTTTTCAAACTTTTAATTCTTATAATTAATCATGGTTCCCAAAAGGAATAAGCATAGTTCATTAGCAGTGCTAATGAAAATGTCATCTTCACTAAAACTTACCAGAATACCATTCCCTGAAGCAAAATGTTTTCAGATGCTTTGTTTGCAAACTTTAATGAAAAACTCTGTGATCTGGATTAGTAAATTGAACATAATTGAAAGAGAGAGAGAGGAACAATCATCCTTAGACAAGTAATTATTTATATAATAAAAAGAAGCTCTAACAATAGTGTTGCAAACCTTCAAGGGTATTGAGATATTTTTTTCTTAAATACGAAGACTAGCATGAAAAGTATTATTAGTAATTCTTTTTCTGCCATTACATTAGTTGTGGAGGCCTTCTCTTTATACACATTTGACTAAGGAAATTTGAGAAGTTTAAAGTAAATAGTTTGCCAGCTACAGACCATAAACAACGACTCAGGATTTGAATTTCCAAATCCCAAGGCTTTAGTTATATAGTTTCCTTTTTAGACAAGTTTGTCCTAGAGAAATACTATTTATTTTAGTGCTTGGCTCATACCAGCTTAATACACATACCTTGAACCTAATGAATAAAGCTTTTATTGAAGTAGCAGACTAACCAATTATTTTGATATCATTTTTGCTCCTTTTAGGAACATTTTCTTGTCATTGTGGAAATAAAAGCTCACCCAAATGAGAAGAGTGGCTATTTATTTAGAGCTTGCTATAGCTTGTAAATCAGCTACTATCACTTGTGTTTGGCAGAGACTCAAAGGCAGGCAGAGTACGAAAGCTTTATAGTGTTAAAAAAAAAGGAACACTTTAGCTATGCTGAGATTGTTGGCATGGGGAAGCTGAGGGCAGGATAACTAGAAGCAGGGCATTTCATATGATTGATTTGGGGAGCATATTTAGCTTTCTCTGGTAAGCCCTGAGTTAGAAGCAAGGGCATTAAAAATAGAGAAACTAGCAGTCATGGACAATGTCCTGATCATTCTAGACCAGCTGCTGCAGAGATAGTGGTTTGGCTTACTGGGCTGGTTGCTACAGAGGTTGCAGACCAGAGAACTATTGTCAGATGCAGTCTAGCCAGTATCTGTATATATATTCATTCTCTCATCATACATAGAAGTCAATTTCTTGAATTCCTTTCTCATTCCTATCCCCCTTGAAATCTCAAAACATAGTGGCATGCAAAATGATTTACTAAGCTATTAAAATATACTCTTAAAGAGGGAAGGTCCAGAAGTGGGGACAAAGATGGAAATGAAGGACAAATTTTACTTTTAAGTATACATACTTCTAAACTGTTTGCAGCTCAAGTTTTTTTTGCAGATTGTGTATCTGTTTAGAAAACACCCTTAAAGAAAGTGCCAGAATATAAACTAAGTCATACTAATATTTTAATATTGGATGCTAATAAAGAGTGATTTTACTTGGAGTTTTTTTTTTTTTGATGGGGGAGAAACTTGACATTTTCACTCTCCAAGGATCTTCCATTTGTTTCTAAGAATTTTAGGAACTGACACACACAATTAAGTTGGAAAGATCCTGAGAAGCAATTTTAAAATTGTCTACAAGCAGAACCACACTTAACCTTCCTAGAGAGAACATCAGAGACCCCTAGAAAAGGAGATCTGCACACATTCTGGTCCTGTGATGACCACTTCCTCCTGCTGTCTAACTTCCTAGGAGGGATGGCTGTGGCCCCAGCAACGGCAGGCAGCGATGGCGATTGTAGTTACCAGGTCCTTTACATCCACATCTAGCAATGGCATCCTGCTTGAGGAATCAATGTGGCATGCAAGTCAATGTGCTTCACCTAATTTCTCTTCATATATATTTTAAAATTATTTTTATCTTTAATCAAACGATTGCATTCAAGTGGTTTTTAAAGTTCAAAAGTGCCAAAAGTCTTAAAGTAATAATAAAAATACAGTTCATTGTCCTCTCCTCCCCTCCCCATTGCTGCTATCCCACTCCAGAGAAAGATCTATTCTTTTAGTTGTCTCTTCTGGAATTTACTTCTATACTACAAAATAATGAAGAAGATTGATACTTTTGGTCATCAATTGAAATCATCAATTGACTTTCTATTGTCTATTATCTGTCTGAAACTATTAGTTTACTGATTCTCATCTTCATATCACAATGATCTCTTTTCTTGTCATTGAATCAGTTTCCATTACTATGTTATGTTTTCACCACTAAGACTATAAAAATACTGTACTTTTGAGCCAGTGTATAGTGATTACATTTTCTTTCTTATGCATTTATTTTCATGGAGTTAATAGTTAGATGGTATTCATTTGTTTAGTTTTCTTTCAACATCTCCTTAAGTTTTCCCATGCCCTCCAATAGACCCAAAAAACTCATCTTGATACATTTTTCCATATGATCAAAATTATTAACTAGTTTTCCAATTCCATGTCTCTCTTGGATACATTGATCCGGAAGTCCTCCAACCTTTCAATCTGTACTGCTTCCTCTCAAAATCCTGCAATACAGCTGTAGTCCTGAAATTTTCTTAAACTAGCACTTGGGAATTCCCTTCACCAATTCCATGTTGGATCCTGTTTCTTGGATACACATTTTCCTTTTTAGTTTAGGCCCTTGTTTTGCTGAAGTACATCCTTCCAGAAGCCTTCTGAGAAATTATTCATGGGAGATAAATTTTCTGAAACATTGAAAAAAAATTTTACAAAATTTTACTCAGATTGGTAATCTGGTTATAGATAGAATTGTGAAGAAAATTAATTTTTCCTTAAAATTTTAAGCGTATTGTTTTACTGTCTCTAACTTCCAATGTTATTGAAAATTCCAATGCCATTCTGATTTCCAATTCTCTGTGGAAGCATTTAGGATCTACACTGCATTTTTAGTGTTCTAAAATATCACAATAATGTGTTTTGGTGTGGATCTTTTTACATTAATTATTGGTGATAGTATACCTTCTTTCATTTTTTACTTCTTCTTTCAATTAGGATACATTTCTTGTATTATTTACTTAACTTTTCCCCCTTATTTTGTTAATTTCTTGAATTATTTGTTTGTTGATTTTCTCTCCCTCTTCTGGAATACCTATTATTTTATGTCCCTTTTTTACCAAACCTCTATTTTCCTATATTTTCTTTCTCATTGTCTTTTTCTTTTCTCATCTCTGTTCTCTTCTTTTCTTCCTTCTTCCCTCCATCCCTCTCTTTCTCTCTTTCTCTTTTTTTCTTTCTTCTGGAAATTTCCTTGGCTTTATCTTTCAACCACTTATTGAATTTTATGTTTTGTTTTCAAAATTTTAATTCCAAAGAATTCTTTTCTTCCTTTTGTGTATAGTCTCCACTTCATGGATTCAATATCTCTGAGGATATTAATTATAATTTCTTGTTTTTTCTTATATTTATTGCATTGACACTGAACTTCTGTTTTCTTTGAGGTTTTTTTCCTCTTAGTTTGTTCATCTTTAATCTCCATCTTTCCTGATTGTGACATTCCCCAAATGTCTCATGATCCTTGGATGCCCTTGCTTTTGAAAGAGAGGAAGTGCTGTATACATGGGAGCAGCTTGTTGACCCACAGCATTCTTGAAGGGCAATAAGGTAGCCAAACTGACTTTTTAAAACACAGCTCTACTGAGATGTAATTCACATACCATACAACTCACCCATTTAAAGTGTACAATTCAATGGCTTTTAGTACATTCACAGAGTTTTGCATCCATCACCACAATCAATTTTAGAACACTTCCATTAACACTCAAGGAAGGAAAAAAAAAATCCACCCTCACTCCTAAGCCCTCTACTACTAACCCCTCCTCTCTCACTCTGCCCCTCAAACCCTACGCAACCACTAAATCTCCATTCTGTCTCTATTAGTTTTGTCTGTTCTGGAGATTTCATATAAATGGAAACATACAATATTTGGTCCTTTGTAGCTGATTTCTTTAATTAAAGGTTTTTGAAGACCATCCATGTTGTACCATACATTAGTACTTCATTTCCATTTATTGCTGAATAATGATTCATTATATGGATATATCACATTTTATTAATCCATTCATGGACTTTTAGGTTATTTCCACTTTTTGCCTATTATGGATACTGCTGCTATGAACATTTGTGTACAAGTTTCTTATGTGGACATATGTTTTCAATTTTCTTTAGTATACCTAGTGGAATATTTGTGTCATATAGTTACTCTATGTTTAACCATTTGAGAAACTGCCAGCCTGTTTTCCAAAGTGGCTGCACCATTTTACATTTTCATCAGCAATGTTTGAGAATTCTGATTGTGTCAATCCTAGATTGCACTTTTTATGATAATAGGTATGTCTTAACACGTTTGTCTTTTTTATTACAGCCATCCTAGGGAGGTGTGAAGTTTTATCTCATGGTAGTTTTGATTGGCATTTTTCTTTTGGCTTAGCCTAACTTTTCGTGTGAAACTCCCAACTGTAAGTGTCTATTAATCTTTTCTTCTTAGGCAGTTTTGTTTTCCTGTCTGTAGGCTATCTGCCCAGGCTTCTGGTCTAGGAGGAGGAAGGAGGCTGGTGAGGGAGAATCTGTGTTCAATGTGCAGATTTTCCCTTAGTCTCCTGTTTTTAATACTGTAACTCACCACCATCTTCCTCTGTGTCTGGTGTCTCAAAATCTAAAGCCTCTCTTTTTCTCCAGCAAATAAAACTCTTCTCTTTTGGAGGAGTAGGGGACTGTAGTTGCCTGAGTGTGCAGGAACCTAGCACCTAACTTCTTATACAGGGATTTAACATTCTCTTGTTTTCAGCTCCCACGCCTCCATACCTCGCTGCCCCTCATCTTCAGTGGTATCTGGGGCCTGTATTTCTTTAGTTCTTTTAGTGTTCTTCAAGACAAGTATACCTGCTTTTAAAATATTTTTAGATTTAAAACTTTAATTAAGAAATATTTCAAATATTCACAAAAGTACAGAGGATAAATAGGACAATCTCGTATTCACCATGCATAATTAACATCTTAACTGTTTTCACATACACACACACACATTTTCCCCCTACTTGTTCTTTCTTTTTCTTTTGGTAACTTTCTTGGATATTTTCTACTTCCCCAACCCCCAGCCCTTGAATCTGACTAATTCTCCAACTACTTTCTGTTTTATTGGGGCTTACCAGGCTTATTTTCACTGAGGATGGAAGAACAACTTTCTTCTTTCTCTGGTATTTTGGGAGAAATTTTCTGAGGAAAAAAAATAGAGGCATAGCTTATTCTGCTCCCTTGAATCCAAACTTCTCTATAAATTATTATGGTAGCATTTTTTTATTAAGTATTTGCTCATTTGTAAATTACTTTATTTCTTCTTCATTAGCAATTGAAAAAAACACACTTTTTAATTTTGTTTTTGTAGTTCTTATTTTGTTGCCCATCACTTGCTTCGGGCTTGGCTTTATTTATTCACATGGTAATTTGCAATTTGAAATGATACCCAACTTTGGGAATTCCTCAGGGTTTTTAAAAAGCATTCAAAGCTTTCTCAACTGCAGCCCAATTTATATATAAAAGGTAGAAGATGTTTTGATCACAAATAGTTAATCTCAGTTGATAAAATTAATCTAATTTACAGGAAATTTAAATACAAAGTAAGACTTAAGTGATTCCTTTGTCTTTACCATTCTTCTTGTAAGTTTAAAATGAAAGGGAATAATAAAGGAATTTGGGGTTATACAACATGAGAAACAGGAAAATTACAGCTCTAGCAAGCGTCATTTCCCAAAAATGAAAGACTGGCACAGAAAGCTTCTGGAAGACTGTGGCAATTTTCCATGCGACAGGAGATTGGTCACTGGACTCAATCCACGTCCAATTATGAAGACTCTTTTGCTTCTTTTGCTTATCAGAATTCTATTAGCCAAGCCACATCTCAGAAATGGAATACAAATGACTTCCTAAAATCCTAATAGCATTTCTTCAAATTCCAATTAAAGTTCCAAGTCTGTGTTCTCTGTCAATCAAAGGATAATCTGTCCAAGGGAACCTACCCAGAGCCTTCTTTGAATAGACGCTAGTAATCCTCTTGGCAGGGAGTGTGGTGAGGAGGCTGTTTCATGTAGAGATTTGAGTATAATCCTAAGAATTTCAATATTGGATCCTATGGTTCTGTCAATACTCCTAATTCTTCAAAAGCAGAAAAGTAAATTTGGTTAAACTTAGAAATGTATCTTTAGAAAAGATTACTAATTCCAAAACCCTCTCTTTGCCAAGAGGAAGAAAGTTTATACCTGAAATGCCAGTAGCATTCTGCTATTAGGGAGAAGGTCCTTTGATAATTATGTGCTGATACTGTCTGGAGCTTACTTCTCCTGTCTGTCAAATGAGAGGATGGCACTAAATGGAGTCTGTGGGCCCCTGTAGGTCAGATATCCCATACATCTGTGAAGCCTCTCTTTCCTAATCAAGGGTATTTGTCAAGATAAATGAAGGAGAAAGGAAATTACAGAATGTTCTAAATAAACACCTTTGCATAAAAAAAACTCATTTAGTCATAACATATAACTAGGGTGTGGATATTTATTTCTTTGCAGTCAGAGGCAACATTCCTTTTTTTAATCAAAATTGTCTCCACTGTTAAAAGCATTCAAATGTATGATATTTGGTCTTGCTATTTTATTTTTATCTGGTATGATGAATTTCCTAAATGTAATTAAAATAAAGTTCAGTTATGATTAAAAAAAATATGATATATAGGTAACAGACTTGCCTGTTATGCTCTAGCAGAATCTCTGCTAGTGTGTCTCTTCTCATTCTCTTAGTATATCTCTATCTTTTTGACTGTCTACATTTCTGTCTCTCATACATACACACACATTCCCTCCAAATATGTTGTTTCGCTCTTTCATTTTGTTTATTTAGAAAGGAGTCAAGTAGAGACAAGGCAACATAGTCCCAGCTCTATTACCAGCTAGCTGTGGTGTCCTGGACTGAGTTATTTATTTCCTTCTTCCTCAGTGTCTTCTCTGCAGAGTGGGAGATAATAACCAATTAAGTTTGTCTCATAGGTTACTGAGAGACTACAATGAGTTAAATCTGTCCTTGAGCACTTAATGAAGGACTATACCAGTATAAGATTATACCAGTTTAAATGGGAGACAGCCACTTAGGAACCCATTACCCCATAATATAGAAACTTGAGGGTGGATCATCAATTAAAAAACATGAGTTCAGTGCCTCATTATGATGGAGATGGGCAACAGACACATTTTAAAGGGAATTGTTTTCAACTTGTACTTTCAATTCTAACAAGACTTCTCTATGCAGAAGGAGGTCAACTCAGTAGCACTTAAACTAGGTAGAATGGGTTCTCCATGTAGATAAAATGGTACTAATACCACAGCAGGGACTGAAATTTCAAGTGCTTGGTTAGCACTGTGATCTGAGAGGTCACTTAGTCCAATCTTCTGTCCTGCGCACCTATCTCTCTCTGACAAGGAAACCTTGCTGGATTCTTTAAGCCTCTGCTTGATGGGAAACTCCCACCACCTTGGGGTAGCTCTTTGGAATTTTGGACAGTTCTGACAAATTACGTTAAGGAAGAACTTCCTGTATGCCTGTGACTTTCATCCATTAGTTTTAGTCCTTTCCCTGGATACACAGAATAGGCCTGTTTATGGAAGACTGAAGGCAAGTTCCCTGGAGCCCATTCTTTCCTCAAAGAAATGACCTTATATTTTGCAATTGTTCTCCTTGGGGTAAGGTTTCATATCCCTGATTTTTCTAGTTCTTCTCTTCTTTCTAGATGCTGGTCTGTCTAGATCCTGCTTAAAGTGTGCTGCCAGGAAACACCCCTAAGCTCTTCATGGAGATCTGACCTGCATGGTCATCCTATCATTCTCAACGCTGTTCCTGTTCTTGCAGCCTAAGCTGACATAAGCATTTTTGACAGCATCAGCCCCTTTCCTTTTTTATTGGCTTGGCACAGGCAGCACACTGCTACTCTGCCAGAGTGAGAGCAAAGATGCAGTACAACCTGGCAGGACCTGGGCACTTTACAGAGTATATGCTGGGGACTTGGATCAGGGAGAGGACAAAAAAAGAGATAAGGCTATTTTATAAGGGTGGTTTGGGTAGAAGGTTGGCTGGGAAGGGAAGGCTTAGACCTGAGAGACAGTATTCTTCAATACCAACTCTCTGACATCTCAATAGAAGAATGAGAGAGTGAGCCTTTCCCTGTGGTCTTTTGACTCCTAAGCCTTTTAAGTCATTCAAAAGGAAAGTTAAGTTGGGCCTGAAAGTTTATATATATATATATATTAAAATTTTTTGATGAAGAGGTTGGAAAAGTAATCAAATCTTACATTGGATCCTATTCAGTGGCAGCTGATACCCGCATAAAGTAAGGAAGATGCAAGGAAATAAAAGTTGTTTGGAAAAATCCAGATGTCATTGTTTCGTATGTTGTGATGATGTGGTAGCCAGCTTCCAACATGGCCCCTAATGATTCTTACCTCCTGTTATTCATGCTCCTGAGGGTGACCTAAGTAACCAATAGGATATTATGGAAATGATGGAGTGTTACTTCTGAGATTAGGTCATGGAAGATGTTGTGGCTGCTGCCGCACCCTCTTGGATCACTTGCTCTGGAGTAAGTTAGCCATCATGTCATGAAGACACTCAGCATCCCCACAGAAAGATCTTCATGGTGAGAAACTGAGGCTTCCTGCCAAGAGCCAGCATTAACATACTAGCCATGTGAGTGAGCCATGTTGGAAGAGCCTCCATTAATCCCCGTCAAGCCTCCAGATGACTGCAGTCCTGGTAGACATCCTGACTTTCAAGACACCAAGCCAGAACCATCCAGCTAAGGTCCTCCTGAATTTCTGACCTGCAGAAACTGTAAGATAATGTTTATTGCTGTTTATGTTACTAAACTACTAAGTTTGAAGCTACTAAGCTTTGAGGAATTTGTTATGTGGCTATAGATAACTAATGCAGATAGACAGAAAAGATGAGTGAGGAGTAGAGGCCCCTCAAACTAGCTCTGGACTTGTCTTGGTCCCTAAGGGTGGAACAAGTGCCTAGCTTCATTTCTGCTTTTGCACATGGCTGACAACCAGTAGGACTAGAAGATGACAAGAAGGAAGGGCATTGTGACTTCGTGTCCCCTCTTCTTCCTCCCATTCCTCTTGAGGGGAGGACTAGGATGACATTGAGAACTCATGCAAATTTTGTTTCTGACTTTTCAGTGGCTCTTGGTAAAAGCTGCACTGGCCTTTATCCATTTGTTACTAGGCTGAAGTTCCTTGAGAGGAGGGCTTGGATCTTATTTATTTCTATCCCCATTGCCTAGGAAGTGAACATATATGAACAATGAATGATATTAAGGGGGAAGACGAAATCCCCCCTTTCTTCTGAATTTTGAAGAAATTCCATTCTTAGCATGGTTCCTTAAGTGGAACCATTTCATTTATAGTTCATCAATGAAGTCTTGGTATTATTAGCAGGCATGCCATCAGCCATCTTCACTATTAAAAACCCCTATTTCATTATTTAAAAAATTCCTCTATTTAAGCTCCTTGCTTTTAGGAACTTTCTTTCACTTTTCCATCCCATTTTTTCTGTGAAATACTGCTTTAACTGTTGCTCAAGCTCCCAAGATACTTGGTCCAGGAGAGGAGAGAAATCTGCTGCCAATGTAACAACAAACCCCATTAAGTTGCCCAAAATCACAGTGGAAAGAGTACTGGCCTGGAGCTAGGAAACCTAATTCTGAGCTGTGGTCATTGATTAACCTGTATGTCCTTAGGCAAGTTACTTCCCCATTCTGGAACCTCAGCTTCTTTATCTTAAACTGAGAGAGTGGGTCTAGGTGAGTTCTAATGTCGGATTCTCACAAGTTAGGATTCCAAGGTGCAGTCCAAAAGTGAAACCCAGTATTCAGCATATCTCTGAGTAACTGTTACGGTTACAGTACAAGGTTTCCTGGACTTCCCTTCATTACCCCAAGGATAGGGCCACAGTGAAAAGCGGTCAGGTTTACTTGGAAGAGCCTTCTGGTTCTCAAAGACATGGTCTCCGTGCTTCCAGTTTTGTCACCTAACTCTGGGTGACCTTGGGCAAATTCTTCTCTCTGGATATCTGAGCAGGGAGGTCCTTGTTATCCAGAAGAGGCTCGAAGACCTGCACAGTGACTTGCAGAACTTTCCTCGATTTTCCTTCCACAACCTGGGTGGCTCAGCCCCGGGGCGGAGTCCTGGTCCATCCTTGTCCACCAGAAGCCCCTCTCCGAAGTGCAGTCAAAATTTAAACCACCCGTGCGAGCAAACGGCGGTTCGGCTTCGGGGGAGGTGACTGCAGGTGAGTTCTTAAAGGGGCCGCCAGAACTTGGGTACCTGAGATCGATCCCTGGGCGTGGGACGCGGGAAACGGGGATTGGATGAATGTTTCTCTTCCCACCCTTAAATGCATCCATGTTTGGAATTGATCACCTAAACTTAAAAATCGTCTCGTAAAACCGTGAAATTCCTATCAGATTAATCAGTCTCCCTATTTTACGTGCCCCGAATTCAACCCTTCCAAAACTTTTACTGCGGGGCGAAAAATAACTCAAAATAAACAGTACAAACTGGAAGACAGTGCAGGGATGGGACACCCCTCCGCCCAATTCTCTCAGCCCCAGGCTCCGCCCTCTCCCGTCCCCTAACTTGGGTGGCTCAGTCAACTCCTCCCCAAGACAGCTTTTCCCGGCTGTGGATCCACCCCCCGGGGCGCCAGGCACTTTCTCCTGCAGGGAGTTGGAAACTGCACGTGTTTACTGAGATTATAAAGTGTGTCTCAGTATGTTTGTCTTGGATCTGGTGTAGGTGAGGTCACATCTCTCTGCAGACACAGCGACCCTTCTAGGCCTGGCGCGCTACTCGCCCAGAACCACGGCACACGCCGGTGGGCTTCGGAGATAAAGGCGGGCTCTTTCAGGGCCACCCCGGGCCACCTGTAGAGCCTGTGTGTAAACTCCTTTGTCCTCAGAACCACTTTGATGGTCGCCCTTTTAAACAAGGAGGTACACCTGGGATGCTCCCCGGGTCCCCTTTCCCGTTCCACAGCCTCCTCCCCCTTCCAACCTCAAAGGTAGCAGCACTGGCAGCCCGAGGCTCGGCGCGAGCCGCCTCCTCACTTCTCATTGGCTGAGAGCGCCTGGAAAGCGGTCACGTGCAGGAACGGCAGTCCAGCTCTGGGGCCGCCATCTTGGCGGAAAGTTTGGGGGGAGAGCGGTTGGGGGCGCGGAGGGAGGCGAGGCTCCGGGGGTGGGGCGGCGGGGAGGAGAGAGGGCACGCGGGCTAGGGGGCCGAGGCGAGTGTGGAGGCGGCTGCGGCAGTGGCCGAGGAGGAGGAAGAGGTAGCGGGGGTGCGGCCGCCCAGGGGAGCTCCTCCCCCGTTTCCTTGCCCCCTCAGCTCAGCTCCGTGAGCTCCGGGTGGGGCGGGGGGACGTGGAGCCGGGCAGAGCGGGGGATCCGCCCAGAGTGGGTCCGGGGCGCGCCCCAGCTCCGAGCGCTCGCCGCTCGTAGGAACTTTGTGGCGGTGCCGCAGGTGTGGGGGCCAGCGGAGCAGTGCATGTGGGGGACGAGGGCGTCGCGGAAAGCGGCTGCTGCCCTGTCCAGCTCCCGCTGGACTAGCCTGGAGGAAACGATCTAGGAGAAAGGCAAGAGAGAGGAGGGGGCCGGAGCAGGGCGGGGTGAGCAACCCAGCCGGTCCCTTCTCGGAGCCCTTTACAGCCGCTGCTGGCTTGGGGGCCAAAGGTCGGAGAGCCTCTTCACCCCGCAGTAGCAGGTGGGGAGTATGCATGTTTATACCGAAGAAGGGGTGGGGTGGTCCCAAGTCTAGGCATTTAGTGCCCCTTGGAGAGGGGGCAGCTTTCGAGGAGAATTTGGAAGCAGGTTTCGGTTGCTCGTAATTTGCAAGAGTACCCAACCTTAGGTAAAAGCTTTCCAGATTGACGCTGCTCGTTTTGAGGTTCTTCCTTTCACTTGGTAAAACTTTGCCAGGTGGGCTTTTCAAATACGGCTGGAAGTTTTTCGATTTGAGATTTAGGGGCACATGCTAATTTAACCACGATTCTGTTCTTTAATTTAGTTGTTTGCTTTTTGCTTTATGTTTTTAAAGGTGTGTGCCCTTTTCCTGATTGTGGAGGAAAAAATGCCGGTCCGGAAGCAAGGTGAGAATTTGTTTCGGAATTCTCTGTGGGTGACACTTGTTTTCTGTATTTCTGTTTTGTGATTGCTATGTTTTAAAATGTTTATGTTAACTGATGAGACAGCATAGTCCTTGCCTTATTACTTAGAGAATCTAAGCCTCACATCGTTCAGAAGATGGAAACACCTAAATGTCAAACTTTCTTACGTGATGTCTTTCTAGTGACTAGAAAGGCAATTAATTTTTTCTCTCTGAAATGTCTTTTAAAAAATTATGAACTGGTGTTTTACTATTTCACTTTATCATTCTTTCTAAACACTATTTTGTGAGCAAATGAGGTAATAACTAGTACAGTTAAGCTTTGGATTATAATGACAGATAATCCGCTTTTGCGTTTCAGATTAGCTGAAACTTTGTTATTCTTATTGTACACATTTACTGTACTACCAGTACACATTTATTACAAACTACTCATCTTCCTCTTTTTTCTGTGACATATGTTAAATTATGGGAATCATACTAGGGAATATGTATGTAAGTGAACATAGTAGCACTGATTGACCTGGAGGGTTTTGGGAACTGTTTGTCTTGTAGAATAATTTGCTGCATAGCTAGTGTGTAATACTTTTTTATGAAAATAAAATTTTAATCAGACTCTTTTTTGCTTCTCAGATACCCAGAGAGCATTGCACCTTTTGGAAGAATATCGTTCGAAACTAAGCCAAACTGAAGACAGACAGCTCAGAAGTTCTATAGAACGGGTTATTAACATATTTCAGAGCAACCTCTTTCAGGCTTTAATAGGTGGGAATTAATACTTTATTTGTGGCCATTATGTGTCAGCTAGGCTTAATGTGTCTTTGAATTCACTTTAAGAGAATGATGATGTACTTGGTTCTCAGTGAGGCATTCAGTAACTTGAACTTCCTGTGAGTTGTACATTTTGACAGGCCAGTATCCATTCCAGAAATACCTAATAACCAAAAAACTTTCAGTATGATTACTTCAGTGGTGATAACATATCATAGCGTTAACTATTAAAAGATGGAGAAGTTGCAGAAATGCTTTAGGACCCAGAGGTAGTATCTGAGTGTTAGCTTGTTTCTGTATTTGATCTGCATTTCTCTGGAGTCCCGAAAATGTTGGAAGAGTTCTGCTGTGTTTAAGAACATTGATTCTTCCAATGTAGATCTCTGTTTAAAGTTGGCATTCTAGGAGTCAGAATTTTAGTCCTGGAAAGTAATCTTTGAGATGATCTTGTCTGATCTTATTTTATAGAAAAGAAAATTGAAACAATTTTATTCTTAAGTTAAGTAACTTAAACTTGAGATGGTGCATTGTTTCAAAGGAGAACTGAACATATAGTCAGGAGTCCTGAATTCTCTTCCTGATGTTGCCATTAACTGAGAGATATTATACAAGTCATTTAGCCTTTTTTAGTCACTATTAACTATAGAACATGGGTGCAATAGAACAGTGGTTTTTAATAGATTCTTTTTTAACACAAAATCTTGTATTTTGTACACAGTCCCAAATATATAACACAAGGTGATCTGTCCCTGGCTCTCTCCTCTAGGTACCTTGAAAAGTATGCAAACTAGTGAACTAGAAAATCTGTCACTTCCAATTCTAAGAGTGAAATGGTTTTTTTTAGTCATTCACTATAAAACATATTAAAAAAGATGTATACTTTATTATATTTATTTCCTTAGTAGCTTCCAAATAGATATGGTCTTACATCTATTAAAAGAGTAACTTTTGATGTGATTTGAGAACTACCTTCAGGTTAGCATACCCTGTCAACTAACTTACTGCTAAGTTGATACTCTACTAAATTTGATTTAGAATTAAAGATTTTAAAGACTACCATTCAATACACCTGAATAATTTAAAAAAATTTTACATTATTATAGACTTAAAAATATACGCAGGAATAAAGAGAACAGCATAATGAACTGCTATTTACATGTCTTCCATCTTTAAAATTTATCAACATTTTGCCTTTTTTGTGTTAACTGATGGACATTTTTTACATTTGAATTTCTAAGTTCTGAGATTTAAGGTCCAAATAGATCAAATTGGATTCCTAAAACACAGCAAAAAAGGAAGGGAAACATTTTTAGTTTTTTGGTTTTCTAAATCAATATTAAGTCTTGGAATATTTTATTTAGTAGGGTTGTCATTGACTGAAAAATAGTATGGCTTGTATGCGCTCATTTACACATAGACTGTCAGATGTATAGATGCAGTCCTTCTCTGTGGAGTCTGAGACTGAAAAAAGTTAAATGGTTGGTGAAGTAACCAAACAGAATTCACACTTTTTAAAGATTTCTCTGAAAATTGGGGGTAGATTTGCTGTTTGTAGGGAGACTGTTTTGCAAATTCTGCCTGTCCTGTTTTGAATGTGTTTATTCTTACAGATAATTCTGATAATTTTCTAATTAGTTTATATTTGGGAATCATCTTTGCCCTGTATAATTTCATTGGTTGTGATTTACTTTTATATTTAGATTTACTTATATTTTAATGTTTTATAGGATGTATCAGATTTTGGTGTAAGAAAAGAAATAGAGTTTAGGAATTTTGAAACAGGTAACTTTAATACAGGTTTTTGTGTGTTTCCATACTATAATTGAATTATTGACACCACTAAATTAATAAGTGCATTCTTTTGAATTTGCTGAAAGTGGGTTAATTTATTAACTTTTATTACTTGCCTCAGTCTTTGGAGGTCAATAAGGTTTCTTTTGCTTTGCACCTGTCCCATTGTTTTTGAAACCTTGTGATAATGTACTACATGCCTCCAAATTGCCCTAAGCTAAGCCAGAGTCCATTGTATTCATAGCATGTACTGAAAAGTCCTGGATTAAGTGTTTTTTCCTTTAATAGGTGGCACTCTGTATTCTGAGTTGATACCTGTGGCCTATTGGATTAAAGGAGACATGGGTTTTGACCACCTTAGTAGTTTGAAAGTCATTTGGTGCTTAGGTTCTTGATTTCCTGAGTTTGGAAATCATTTCCTTAGGCTGTAATGAATTACCTAGTAGTTACTTTTTTGGACTTGGAGTCTGCATCAGTCATTTATTTCTTAATTCTTTGAACTGGTAGTTTGTATTGACAGCTTTCATGCATTTAAAAAGAGTTTGTGTGGGGATCTAGGGGATTTAGTGTTACAAAAAATTTTTTTTCCTTTCTTTTCTCTATAGATTATATAGATGAATAGTTATTATGTTTCTGATACCTTGGTGGTGGTCAAGGAACAAGCATGCACATATTGCATTATATCTGTTCTAAGACCAATTTTTAAGTATTTTAATATCTATAAATTTGGGATGCATTTTATAACTGATGTATGTTGACGGTGATTTTACATTCTTAGTGGGACATGAAATAATGGTTCATCTTATAATTGATATTCTCAATATTTATAGCCTCAATTCAGTGACATATGGCGGTCATTGTTCTAGCTCTGATGCTTGGTAGTATCCTGAAGGATGGTGTGAAGATTTAAAAATTATTGAAAGCAGAAAAGTTTTTATTAACTTTTGATTTTAGCTGATGAGCTATTTCTTTAGAGCTAAATATTTAACATTATATCTAAAAAAAAAATCCATGAGCTGAAGTTGTTTAAAACTTAATCCCCAAATATCTCGTGATTATTTTTGTATAAATGCGAGATAAAGTCTGCCTAATTTTAATCACTGATTTAGGTGAGAGCAGTGTGAACACTTAATATAGGTAAGTTTATATTCTCATTTTCTTTACTTATATACAGTATTTGAAAATTTTGTGTGTTACGTAGATAGATTGATTATGGTCAGAGTCCAAGTGTTCGTGTCCACAGTGGTTCGAGGTCATTTCTGATTCCTAGGTTTATCTGGGATCCAAGATGACCTTGGTAGTCCTCAAAGACTTCATACCAGTCTAGAACCCTGGGGTTAGTTATGGGATTAGAGAACTCATCTGCTTTCCTTGTGCACAGAAGAAAAATCTGGGTTCAAGATCAGGCTGGCATTAGAGATTTGAGTTAAAGTCATGTGATTTGTATATTTTGTTTATAATAAATAGCCATCTTATTTTAATGCAGTTTTATTTTAGCTCTACAAATAATTCAAAATGAATATGGATTTATGTACTAACAGTGCCCATTTCTGATATTTTTTAGTTTCTAGTTCATTTGCTGCTACTCTGTTAACTGTAATAGTTTCATTAGCCCTTGTAAACACGGTAAAGGATGTTTTAAGTTTGTAGATACTGGGTTTCAAAAGTATGCCTTCTTTTGTTTTTAACTGTAAAACATAAAAGTTACCATCTTAACCTTTTTTAAAAATACAGGTAAGTAGTAATAAGTATATTCACATTATTGCAGAATAGTTCAGAACTTTTTCATCTTGCAAAACTGAAACTCTATACCGATTACACAAAACTGCTCTTTTTATCCTTCCCCAGCCTCTGGTAACAGTTCTACTTTTGTCTGTTATTTTAACTCCTGTAAACACCTCATACAGTATTTGTCTTTTTGTGACTAGCTTAGTTTATTTAACATAATGTCCTTCACAGGATTTCCGTCCTTTTTTTTTAAAATTTTGCTATCATTAATGTACAATTACATGAACAACATTATGGTTATTAGACTCCACCCATTATCAAGTCCCCACCACATACCCCATTACAGTCACTGTCCATCAGTGTAGTTAGATGCTATAAAATCACTACTTGTCTTCTCTGTGTTATATGCCTTCCCTGTGTCCCCCCCCATACATTATACGTGCTAATCGTAATGACCCTTTTTCTCCCTTGTCCCTCCCTTCCCACCCATCCTCCCCAATCCCTTTCCCTTAGGTAACTGTTAGTCCATTCTTGGATTCTGTGAGTCTGCTTCTGTTTTGTTCCTTCAGTTTTTCCTCTGTTCTTACACTCCACAGATGAGTGAAATCATTTGTACTTGTTTTTCTCCGCCTCACTTATTTCACTGAGAATAATACCCTCTACCTTCATCCATCTTGTTGCAAATGGTAGGATCTGTTTTCTTCTTATGGCTGAATAATATTCCATTGTGTATATGTACCACATCTTCTTTATCCATTCATCTACTGATGGACACTTAGGTTGCTTTCATTGCTTGGCTATTGTAAATAGTGCTGTGATAAACATAGGGGTGCATATGTCTTTTTCAAACTGGGCTACTGCATTCTTAGGGTAAATTCCTAGAAGTGGAATTCCTGGGTCAAATGGTATTTCTATCTTTAGCTTTTTGAGGAAGCTCCGTACTGCTTTCCACAATGGTTGAACTAGTTTATATTCCCACCAGCAGTCTAGGAGCGTTCCCCTTTCTCCGCATCCTTGCCATCATTTGTTGTTTGTCTTTTGGATGTTAGCCATCCTAACTGATGTGAGGTGATACCTCATTGTTGTTCTAATTTGCATTTCTCTGATGATTAGGTATGTGGAGCATCTTTTCATGTGCCTGTTGCCATCTGAATTTCTTCTTTGGAGAAGTGTCTGTTCAGTTCCTCTGCCCATTTTTTAATTGGGTTATTTTCTTTTTGTTTGTTGAGGTGCGTGAGCTCTTTATATAACTTGGATGTCAACCCCTTATCAGGTGTCACTTATGAATATATTCTCCCATACTGTAGGATGTCTTTTTGTTCTACTGATGGTATCCTTTGCTGTACAGAAGCTTTTTAGTTTCATATAGTCCCACTTGTTCATTTTTGCTTTTGTTTCCCTTTCCCAGGAGATATGCTCCTGAAGAAGTTGCTCATGTTTATGTCCAAGAGATTTTTGCCTATGTTTTTTTTCAAAGAGTTTTATGGTTTCATGACTTACATTCAGGTCTTTGATCCATTTTGAGTTTACTTTTGTGTATGGGATTAGATAGTAATCCAGTTTTATTCTCTTACATGTAGCTGTCCAGTTTTGCTAACACCAGCTGTTGAAGAGGCTGTCATTTCCCCATTGTATATCCATGGCCCTTTATTGTATATTAATTGACCCTATATGGTCGGGTTTTTATCTGGGTTCTCTAGTCTGTTCCATTGGTCTATGGTTCTGTTCTTGTGCCAGTACCAAATTGTCTTGATTACTGTGGCTTTGTAGTGGAGCTTGAGGTCAGGAAGAGTAATTCCCCCTGCTTTATTCTTCCTTCTCAGGATAGCTTTGGCTATTTGGGGTCTTCTGCGGTTCCATATGAATTTTAGAACTATTTGTTCCAGTTTGTTGAAGAATACTGTCAGTATTTTGATAGGGATTGCATTGAATCTGTAGATTGCTTTAGGCAGGACGGCCATTTTGACAATACTAATTCTTCCTATCCCTGAGTGTGGGATGTTTCCATTTGTTGGTTTCTTCTTTAATTTCTCTCATTAGTGTCTTGCAGTTTTCAGAGAATAAGTCTTTCCCTTCCTTGGTTAGATTTATTCCTAGGTATTTTATTCGTTTTGATGCAATTGTGAATGGAATTGTTTTCCTGATTTCCCTCTCTGCTAGTTCATCGTTAGTGTGTAGAAATGCAACAGATTTCTGTGTATTAATTTTGTATCCTGTGACTGCTGAACTCAGATATTAGATCTGATAGTTTTGGAGTGGATTCTTTAGGGTTTTTAATGTACAGTATCATGTCATCTGCAAACAGGGACAGTTTGACTTCTTCCTTGCCAATCTGGATGCCTTTTATTTCTTTGTGTTGTCTGATTGCCGTGGCTAGGACCTCCAGAACTATGTTGAATGAAAGTGGGGAGAGTGGGCATCCTTGTCTTGTTCCCGATCTTAAAGGAAAAGCTTTCAGCTTCTCACTGTTAAGTATAATGTTGGCTGTGGGTTTGTCATATATGGCCTTTATTATGTTGAGGTACTTGCCCTCTATACCCATTTTGTTGAGAGTTTTTATTATGAATGGATGTTGAATTTTGTCGAATACTTTTTCTGCATCTATGGAGATGATCATGTGGTTTTTGTCCTTCTTTGTGTTGATGTGGTGGATGATGTTGATGGATTTTCGAATGTTATACCATCCTTGCATCCCTAGGATGAATATCACTTGACCATGATGGATGATCTTTTTGATGTATTTTTGAATTTTGTTTGCTAATATTTTGTTGAATATTTTTGCATCTATGTTCATCTGGGATATTGCTCTGTAATTTTGTTGTTGTTGTGTGTTTCCCTGGTTTTGGTATTAGAGTGATGTTGGCCTCGTAGAATGAGTTTGGGAGTATTCCCTCCTCTTCTACTTTTTGGATAACTTTAAAGAGGATGGGTATTAGGATTTCCTTCCTTTTTAACACTGAATAATACTCTGTTGTATAGAATGTATACCACATTTTTGTTTATCCATCCCTCCGTTGATGAACATTTCTATCTCTTGGCTATTGTGAATAGTGCTGCTATGAATGTGGGTGTGCAAATGCCTCTTTGAGACCCTTCTTTCAATTCTTTAAATGTGTAACCAGAGGTGGGATTGCAAGATTATGTGGTAATTATATTTTTTAATTTTTTGTGGAACTACCATTTTTGTTTTCCAAAGCAGTTTCACTGCTTTACAGTCCCTGCAGCAGTGCACAAGGGGTCCTTGTTACAGTTTCTCCCTACCCTTGCCCACACTTGTTATTCCCAGTGTTTTTTTTATAGTAGTCATCCTAATGGATGTGAGAGTATGACTCCTTTTCAAGTCTGTATAAAAAGTGATAATAGCAAACATTTAACGAGCACTTTCTGTGTGCTATTACAAGTATCTCGTTTAGTCGTCATAATCTTATGGCATGAATGTTCATCTGTGACATGATTGTACCATTTTATAGGTTAGAAAACTGAGGCATCGAGAAGTTATGTATCTTGCCCTGAGATACTAAATTGCAGAGCCAGAAGTTGATATCAACTAATGTGAATGAGGGCCTCTCCTCACCTTTAACCATTAGGATGTTCTTTATCATAATTGAATATTTTAATGAGATAATGTTAACAACAAGCACATTTAACATAGGTGTTAATTCTAGAATCAGTTATATTTTCCTACAACAGTGTTTACTTTGAAGGAAAATGTTTATAATTATGAAATTTACACATTTTGAAAATTATTAATTGAGGTCTGCAAACCTCCACCTATAATAGTACAATTCTTAAATTTCTTAGAGTTTTTTTTCTTATTATTGATCCTAGTGATGTTATATTTTAGTCTGTTGCTAACTTCATGTGTATGTTGCTAACTTCGTGTATGTGTTCATGTTTGTGAGAGAGAGAGAGAGACTTTGCAGACTTAAGTTTGAGAAAAGAAAATACAACAAATTAACAGATTAGTCTGTTCACTAAAACTTTGTGGAATTGGAGGAAAATTTTGTTAACTTTTCAGTTGGTGGTTTTGATTGGATTGTTGCATATTTGCTAATAAGTTTGCTTACTACCGCTCTGAAGCAGTGCTTTGATTCTGATGAATCTAGTTAAATTCTCTAGAAACCTTGTAATCGTCAGAGCTTAAAAGCATCTGTAAATATTTCTTCTAGTCTAAGCCATTTCATTTATGTGGGTTCAAATTTTTTAAATAATTATTTGTCCAGTACACTATCCAGTCTAGGACCAGTTATATTGCATTTAGTCATGTCTTGTTAGTCTCCTTTAAGCTGGGCATATTTCTACAGCCTTTCTTTGTCTTTTATGACATTTCCATTTTTTGAGGAATGCAGTTCCCCTCTGCTCTCATTTTTTTAATGTAATTCTCAGTTTGGGTTTGTCTGATGTATGCTTGTTTTGAATGTACAAAACCCTACAGTGTGGGTTTTGTACATTCAGAAGTACAAGATGTCTTCTGCTTTTCATTGGTAATGTTAATTTTGATCACCTAAATAAGGTGGTGTTTGATTTTTCTAGTGTATGCTTGCAGTTTTTTTTCTTTGTATCTTATAAGCAATGTGTGGGAGAGACATTTTAACACCGTACATGTACTCTGCTTTTCAGCAAAATTGTCACTTAGACTTACCATCGCTTGATAATGTTTACCTGAACCAGTTTTTACTTTGTTGAAAGACAGTTGAGAAATGACAGTTTTGAAACAGCAGTACTCTTCTACATTTTCCAGTTAACACTTGGCATTTTACTGTAATTCAGAGCTCTTCTCCCCCATTTATCTATCTAATCATTTTTCTTTCAATGGTTGATGATTGTCTCAGGCTTATCTAGTGGGAGCCCTCTAAACTTGCTTTTATGCCCTTATGACATGCTCCCATCTTTTTTTTATAGCACTTCCTTACTTTTCTGCATAACAAGAGGTTCCAGGTTCATGTTGTACATACCCTGCCCCAGCCTTGGAATTGGCCATTTCTCTGAACAGCTCTGGTTTCTTTTGATACACACCTTGTTTTAATATGCATGTGAATACCCTATGACTGCTAGTCAAATACTATTTAATGTGTTGAAATAACTTATTTTTAGGCACTGTCTTGACATTTTTCCTGTTTCTAGTGTGTGAAACACAAATTGTAATACTCCTTTTTAAATTTTACATGATATTCTTCTCTCTCGGGATCAAAGGGCTTTTTTTACATGTATATTGGTTTAGAAGAAAACAGACTTTCTGTACTTGAATAGATTTGACTGTAGTTTATAAAAACATTGTCCTTTTAGTCAATTAACCGGTACAGTTTTTTTCCCTCTGAAATGGCAGGGTTATATTTCAGTGCTTTTCAGCTTTCTAGTTGCCCTCTCTCTAACCTTCCAATATGGAATTTATTATAAAAAGTAATGCATGTTCCATGTAAAACACTTAAGATCAGATGAATGTGCGTTATGTAACTACTTTAGGCAAGAAAATTCTCACATCAAAAACAACCTCCCACTTCTCCATAGGGTAAATATCCTTCTAGAATGTTATTCTTTGTGTATATATACACACACTTGAATTCTGCAGAGAAAACTCCCTACACAAGTAAAACATAGTAGAATTGTTTCCTACATGGGAATTGATATTTAAAATCAGCATGTAAGGTGAAAAATCACATCAGATCAACATTATCCTTGTAAATCTTTCAGGAATTTAACACTGTCATTAACTACAATACAATTTTTTTCCTCTAGTGGAGTCATTGTCTTCAGTTGAACAACAGACAAAGTAGTTAGTTGTCTTTGTTTAAGTGACATCTTGTACTAAAAGCACACAATTCTAGAATCACACTCAGCACAGTGAGATATACAGAGATGCTGACATTATGAGAGTCACATGAAAACAGAGGCTATCTGTGGGAAAAATCTTTTCTCCCTTATTTTTTATTTGTGACATTAACTTACTGGGTGGACTGATAGGTAAAATTGCCCTTTTTTTGGTGGAAGGAGGTTGAATTTGCTTAAATATATATAGTGTGACTTCTCTGTACTATGCATATATTACTATTTCTATCCCACAAAATTTATTATTGAATGTCTCCATATCATTAGATTTGTACCATTTTAAATGACTGTGTTTACAATGTATAGATATATTGTAGTTTCATTAATTATTTCCAGGGAGCACTTAGGTATGTGATTTTTCTGAATTATAGACAAGGTTGCATTTGTATATACCTCTTTGTTCTACATCCTATATTATGTCCTTTGGATAAATTCTTAGAAATGAGTTGCTTGGTAAAAGGGGATGTGCATTTTAAAAAGGCTTTTGATAAAATTTATTCAGTCTCAGAAACGTCATACCAATTTAACTTTTTAGGCAGTATATGGAAGAACGACTAATTCACTACACTTTAAGCAATGTAGAGTATTATCCGTCTTTTTAATATTTTCTATTTGGTATGTGGAATAGTCATTTTGATGTTTTATTGTGTATTTCTTTGATTAAAGAAATAACCAGTGATGAATATTCTTAGAATAAAATATTTTCTCATAGATTAGAGATGTCACTTGTATTATGTTAAATTACTACACATTCTTGAGTCTGTATTTAGATTTCCTACTCTGATCCTGAGTTAGTACTTCCTTACTTCTTTATTTTGAGAAATATTTCATGGTTTGTGAGTTTCCCTATTTAGGATGATGTGAATTGTCACTAAAAGGTAGACATTTTTTCCTCTAGCTTTGAGGGTATTTCTGGAATTCTACACTTACTTTACTCCCACTGTTTTCAAACTTCGTATTCTCGCAAGAAAATAACAAAGGTAATGAAAATTTTTTATGTAGAAAGTTTTACTTAGATTTGGAGACGTCTGAAACATAATCTTAGGAGATTTCAACCAAAAGTTTTTCTAATAGGAATAATTCTCCTCTGTTCCATTGGACTAATTGCTCATGTTCAAGGTTAATTTTTGAGAATTTTAATATTCTCAAGTACATGTTCAGAAGTACATGTTGTAGCTTCATGACCTTGTAATTTAGATCTTTGTTCAGAAACTGCACTTGTGGGGATCCAGTTTGGTCCAGAACAGAGAAGGCACATGCAGACTATACATGGAAAATGAGGAATAGCCTGTGGTAAGACTGACCCTCAACAAAAATTAAATGTTTTAAATTGTTAGTCAACTAAAGGGTAGTTTTTCTCTAATAAATGTTTTAGCACCCCTGCATTTTCTTGTTTTCTCCTCTTACGTGCTTTAGTGCATCACTCTTTTCAAAGGTAATAACTTTTTTCAGGGTAGTAAAGAAAGATGTGACCAGTCATTTTCATTATATGTCTGGTGTATATCCAGGTGAGCTCTGGTTTTACACATAAGTATTTTCTATTAAATGGCCATCATTTTGATACTCCTGTATTCTGCTTTTTCTTTGCATTTACATAGTAAAGACTTAGTTTAGAGTTGATCTCAGGTTAAGTAGGTTTATTGAAGGATGTGTCATTGTACTACTGGATGGTAAATTTGGTAATTGCTGATAAAAAGTATTGAGAGATGTGACTTCAAGCATTATTTTGCTGCAGTTACTTTTTTCATAGTATATGTATTTTGATACAGTCCTTATTATTGATATTGGCTATTTAAACACATATGAAATAATATACAAACCAGAATTGAGGAAGAACTTTTCATTTTCTATCAAAGAGGTGGTTAATTTAATTTTCAAAATTATGCATACATGTTTAGTAACAAATTTAAAATAAATGTGTGTTTAAGATTCTGTAGGACCTTAAAATATAGCCATCAAATTTTATAAAAACTTCCCATTTTAGGTATTTTAAGTTGGTGTTATATAATTTTTTCCTTCAATTTTGTCTATTTCTCAGACATTATTATTATACCTTATCTTTTATTCTTTTATTCCTCTTCCAAAAAATTTTCACTCCATTAGTATTCATTGGTTGAATGTCTTAAGTGTTCAGAATAAACTCATTAATTAATTCTTTATTTTAATTAAGTTTGTCTTTTGAGAATAACTTGGATTTTCAGACTTCAGATTGTTAAATAGATTTTCAGGAAATAGGAGAGATTGGGATTATACTAGATTTACCATGTTTGTTTTTGTCATCTGTTTGACTTCTGTTTCTGTAGTAATTTCTGTTTTACTTTAAGCTAGTTAATCTAATGGACCTCAGTGTTTCGCTCCCCAGTTTAGAAAATCCAAAGAAAAGGTAGAAAGTAATATTTTTAATCCTAGAATGTTATTTTGTAGAAATATCTTGTCACAATGACTAATCTTTTGTTTTCTTTGGCTAGATTTTTATTGTTGTGGTCAGTGAAGGGTAATAGACTAGTATGTCTGTTAGTTAATTATAGAATAAAAAGTCACAAAGAAATTGAGTTGAAACTTGACTTTCAATAATGGAAGATGTAATAAAAATTTTACATAGTGATCTTGAGATATTGGTAACGAACCAAGTTATTCAACACTAGTTTACTGCTGTTGGGGGCATAAAACTGTAGGAGCTCTGCTTTTTTTGTTTTTGTTTTTTGTAGAAGATGCCTCCCCTACACACAAAGATATATCTATAACTATATATCTCCTAAATATATAAAATATATATCTCTTACATATATAGAAATATATATCCTATATAAATATGCACTTACTCTGACACACATATACACCTTCTACAAAAATAATAATAATCTGGAAAATAGTCCGTATTTGAATTTCCGTAATTGTTGTCACAATGTCTCATAACACATAGTCTCCCCAACGCCTAGCCCCCAACACACACACACCAGTCAAGGCTCAGACATTGCAATTGGTTGCTAGGTCTTTTTTGTTATCTTTAGATAAAAAAAAAGTCCTCACTTTCAAACAATTTCTCTTTTCCTTAATGACATTGACTTTCTAAAGAAACTGGGCCAGTTGTCTTGTAGAATATCCTCTTCTGGATCTGTATCATTGCTGCTTTTCTGGTGTCATTTAACTTGTTCCTCTATTTCCTGTGAACTGGAGTTTGTTTCTAAAGATTTGATTCAGGTTCAAGTTAAGCAGTTTTTGTTAACAACATTTGTTGCTGTAATTTGATGCTCTGAATTTGAGTTTTTATTTTTTACATGATGGTTATGTGAACAGTTTTATATAATAATTAATGGTTTATAAAATGCTTTCACATACAGTTTTCTCTAGTAATAATCTTAATACCCTGTGAAGTAGGCTGATACTATCCTTACTCTGCAGACCTTAGTTTTTGTTAGCATTTTACTTAGAAAGTTCTACAATTCCACTGGTTATTTAAACTGAAAAGGGAATTACTTTGTTTCTTAGGATACTGTTATTTTAAAGGCCATACTAATCTTTTCATCTTAATGTGAAACAAGAAGTAAAATTTATCTGTCTATTTATTCTGTTACTGTGTATGATTCTATACAGGATAATGTTCACCTTTGCTTTAATAATTTCCCTCCTTTAAGAAATCAACCCAAAATTATACCAGTAGGTGAATAAGGAACTAATAATGGTGAACTTAAATATTATATAACTACTTCTTAGAGCTTCTGAACAACATGAGTAACCAGTGGTTAATATGCTAACTTCATATAATTCCAGCTAATAGCAAAGTAACTTTTCACCTGCTAAATTATCCTGTGCTACTGTAAGTAAATTTATAAATTTAGAGTTTTTTCATACTTTTAACTGATTGTTTCTAAAATAACAAATATTTAGTTTACTATTTCTGAATATTTGAACTAAAGGGTATCTAAAGGTATTTACAGTTCTTTGATTTTAACTTATTTTTGTTTGTCTTAATTTGGTTAGAAGGATAGTTAAAACCACTTGAGAGGTTTATATCAAGGGGATATTGGTGGTACAAAGGTAAAAATATCAGTAATGACTCATCTGCAGAATTCACAATAATATTAACTACTATCTTTTAGGAGCCTATTATGTCATAGAGCACGGTATATGTATTGGCACTCAATCCTTGGAACAATTCACAATGATGAAAAGCAAGTTATCAGAGGTTAAGTAACTTGCCTAAACATACAGCTGGTGATGGAGTAGGGGTTTGAACTCAGCAACTGACTTGAAGTGTAAAAAACCTATGACTTTTACACTTTGCCCCGATAGCTTCTGATATGATTGTGACATAATAAAATGAGAAATATTCATTGTTCAAGTATGTTATAAGACTTATTTTACTAATTAGAGTAAAAATTCTGATTTTGAGTTAGGTTGTTTAAGCAATGCACAATTTAATTAGAAAATATAAGTACTTTTCAATTTTTCCTTTCCTTTCCTTCCTTTTAGATATTCAAGAATTTTATGAAGTGACCTTACTGGATAATCCAAAATGTATAGATCATTCAAAGCAGTCTGAACCAATGCAGCCTGTGAATACTTGGGAAATTTCCAGCCTTCCAAGTACTACTGTGACTTCCGAAACACTGCCAAGCAGCCTTAGCCCTAGTGTAGAGGTAAGATTTTCTTCCTTAAGCTGTTTTTCAGTAATCAGTTTATTTGTGTTGGTAATAAGCCTTTTCACCTTATTAAAATGGACATTTTGTGGAAATATCATTAATAATGGAATAAAGAGGTTGGAATTAAAAATATTTTTGAAAAGAAAAGGTCAGAATCTCTGGTGCCCTGTCTTACTATAATGGAATAGTTTGAGGTCTGAAGTACTTGCCTTAGGCTATTAAAAAATACTTTTGCATGACAGACCTTCATGAGGCTCAATCTGTGTGATAATTAGATGGAAATTGTACTTGGAAAAGATGGTTTTGCTGTATTATTTTTTCTGAGAAATAGAATATAGTTTTGTGGTCCTAGGCAGTTAAGTTGCGACTTTTATCTGGGAATCTGTTTATTGCGTTATTAAAACTTACTAGAGACTGATCAGTAAAATCTTAATGTCAACATTGGTTTCTATATTTTTCTGTAGTTAAAACTGTCTTGTTTACATTTTCATAACTATTTTAGTAAATAGTTTTTTTCTGTTGTGATATGCTGTAGACTTAGATTTGACATAAAAGAAATAGTAGGTATTTTGTAGTGAGGATTCTGTCTGATACACCTTAGTCCTTGAGGGTGGTTGTCTGACTGAATTTGATTCTGGTCCCTTTTAGTTAGTACTAGAAAAGTACCTGGACTTTGAATCAGCTTCTTTTTGGTGAGTAATCAGGGAAAAGTGGTGGACAGCAACCAGACAGCCTTTTGGTAATAAAGTAGACAGTTTTTCAGTTTTCTCTTTTGTCTTAAGTGACATAGAACTACAGAATTTTACAGCAGGCAGAATCAGAGAACATCAAATCCCACTCCTTCATTTTAAAGATAAGGAAATTGAGGTCCAGAAGAAAATGAATGATTTGACCTAGCTTATTCCAGCAGTTGGGCAAGTCTAACTTTTTATTTTAAACCTCTTAACATCCAACTCACGGTTTTCTTGACTAATCGTGGTATGTATTTAAATGTTTCTCTTTGATTAGAGATTCTAGTGCTGTCTGTGTATCCTCTTTTTCTCGTTATTTTTTTTCATCAGTTTGTCTTGGATAACTTCAATTTCTATACCCTTTAGTTGATATATCATTTGTACTTATGATAGTCCATTTCAAATTGACTTTTAAAATGTTAATAATACATTTCTATTTCCCATTTGTTGTGGTCCTAGATTTTAAAATTTGTTTATGTAAGAAACATGTTAAATTTTGAGAAATGACTTTATTTAATTACTTGTTTTTTCTGTTGTCTGGTTTGATGCTCAACTATGATTATAAAGCACAGAGTTCTTATAGTTGATTTGCCTATTTTTATAAGATTATTTAGATTATGGTTGATTCAGTGTAACCAGTAAATATTTATGTTAAATAAATGGATAGTTCTGCAAGCTGAGAGTTAATTTCCATATAGATTTCAGTCAGAAAGATCCAACAATCCACTGAATTTCATTAAGAATGGTTTTGGAAACATTTCAACTTTTGTAAAATCATGAGACACTGAAACTTAGAATTCTGTGTGCAGTGCTATTTTCTGCATCCCCTGAAAGGTATATTATGGACATGGATAAAGGCACCTAAAATGAATAGGAAAATAGGAACTTTCAGACTGCAAACCTCAGATCTTATTAGTTAGGAAAATGGTTGAGAAGGGAATATGATTACAAAATGTTACTTAGGGCTTGGCACATGGAAAATTCCTCTAGTAATATTTGTAATCTGTACCCATTCGTAGATGGACTTAGTAAGGGTAACATGGGGATGTGTCCGTCAAGTCCTAGATTTTTAAAAAAGAGAAAACAATCTGTGTATATTAAACTTGAGTAAACTAAGGCCAGTTAAAGGGAAGTACTGTTTTGGAGAGATGACAAAATACCCTGACAGGTGTTAGTCTGAAAATGTAAATAGTTTTGAAACACACTGAGGGATGACAGTTATAATGACTTTTAAAGAAAGAACCTGCCTGGTATGTTTAGAGATTTTTTGTTGTTGTTGAGGGTACTGTAAGAGAAGGAACATATTCCCCTGTTACCTCTCCATTTATGCTTCATTTGGACAGAAAACTTGGTCAAGTAGCCTTTAATTTGACTTGTTTCATTTCCTACTTGGAGGCATAATATTTAGGACTGAAAAGGCTCTTAGGTCATTTAATTTACCATATACAGTTGAAGAGAATCCTCTGATGCAAATTAAAAGAAATGCAAGAACAATTTTTATTTGACTGTAAATTGAAAAATAATCTGAAAATTATGAAAATATTTTGTACAAAATTTGTTACTACATTTGTGCACTTAATCTGACAAAATTGCATCCCACATAATCTTGTCTCTTTCACTTTATGTTCACTTTTGCATGATTATCATGATGAGGGTTATTTTTGCAAAAGGTATTTGTAAAGAGATTGATCAGTTTCCACCAGGTCTTGCCTCTCTTACTTTTAAAGTGAAAATCTTTGTGTGTAAAGCCATCTATCCACTTTTCTTTCTTGTCTTTTTTTTTAAGTTGATAACTGATCTCTTTCCAAATCCTCATTTGTCAGTTAATTTGTAGCCTTGTAGTTACTTCTAATTCTTCTGATGTAGTAAAATGAAAATTAATGCCACTTATTTTTTTAAATGATATGATTAGTATCACATTTTCTTGGACTATTTTTGTTCTTGGCATTTATCTGCTTTACTTTGAATGTATGCCTAGTGAGATGTTTGGGAAATGTTTGCTTAATATTAATGATTGTTTTTAGGTGGTAGGGATTTTTTTTCTTTTTTAGTACTCGTCTCTAAATTTTTTTTAAATAATGAGCATGTGTCATTTTTATAAAAACAAATTATTCTAAAACAAGAGTTAATTAAATACTTAAGGAAGAGTATTTGAAAGGAAGCAGGACACAAGAGTAGGAGAAATTGCTTGATTTAATGACATTGCAACAGGAAAGGATGCACTGTGCCATCTTACTCCTTTCTGGCTGCTATAATAGAATACTATAGACTATGGTTTATTAACAACACAGATTGATTTCTTATAGTTCTGGAAGCTGATAAGTTCAAGATCAAGTCACCAGTAGATTCAGTGTCCTGTGAGAGCCCACTTCTGGGTTCATAGATGGCCATCTTACCTTCTCTTTGTCCTCACATTGAGAAAGGGGTAAGAAAGCTTGAAAGGGGGGTTCTTCAGCTACCGATTCACTCATTCGGGAAAGGAGGACACGAGAACTCTAGCAGTGAAGTTTATTGCCTGAAAGACAGAATGGCTGTCTCTAAAGGAGAGAGCAGCAATGGCAGCAAGGGGGGAAGCTGCTTATAAAGGAAGTTGAGTGGGAAGTTGGTCCCATGACTTCTATGCATTACAGGGTTCAGGAAGAGGGGGTGCTGTTTGGATGGTTTAAAACAAGTACGTCTTGTACATTTTCTATAGGTTGAGCTCAGCTGGCGCCGAGTTGCCGGCTGATGTATCATATAAGGTATGTAGGTACCTTTTATGGTAAAGTTAGGTTACCTTTGCCCTTTATGGTTGGGTGGCCGGTCGTTGCTAGGGAAACTAGGATGAGGGTCACTAGAACAATGGATGGGTTTTTCTATTACTGGAACACAGTTTTCTTAGAACTAGGTTAGGGGTGAGGCCTTGGTGTGATTCAAGGCTGGGGTGCAGCTGCTGCAGGTGATAAAGCTGGGGGGGGGGGTTACTATGCCTGGAGGCAGTTCTGGGTTCTAACAAAGCTTGCTGGGGTCTCCTTTATAAAGGTGTTAATCCCATTCATGAAGGTTCCACCCTCATGACATAGTGACCTCCCAAAGGCCCCCCTTTCTAATAACCATCACATTGAGGATTAGGATTTTAACATGAATTTTGGGGGTACACAAATAGTTTGTGGGAATCCTGTTACTGACAATACAGTTAATTTCAAGTAGATCAAAGATCCAAAGGTTAACAAAAAGGAACAATAAAAATAAACTCATAATGATTTTTGGGTAGGAAAAGCTTTTTCAGCTAAATTTTCAGCTAAAACAGAAAAATTCAAAGGTTAAAAATGCTGACTTTGTAGAATTTCTTTGTGGACTTAAAGTTTGATTATTTGAAACATTGATTGTAGAACTTTATCTAGAAAGATACATTAAATAAATGGGAAGTGATACAGTGGGGAAAAATTTGTCACATTTGTGAAGAAGGACTAATTTCCAACCTTCTCAGCTCAAACCTTTCAGTAAGAAAAAGCCAGCATTCAGTAGGAAGGTGATCAGTGTGCGAATGGGCAGTTTAGAGAAAAAGAAATACAAATGTGCCAATAAGCCTATGAAGAAATGCTCACCTCATTTTTTTTTGGTATCATTAATCTACAGTTACATGAGCAACATTATGTTTACTAGACTCCCCCCATCATCAAGTTCCCACCACATACCCCATTACAGTCACTCTCCATCAGCGTAGTAAGATGCTATAGAATCACTACTTGTCTTCTCTGTGTTGTACAGCCCTCCCCGTGTCGCCACCACCACACTATGTCTGCTAATTGTAATGCCCCCTTTTTCCCCCTTACCCCTACCTTCCAACCCATCCTCCCCAGTCCCTTTCCCTTTGTTAACTGTTAGTCCATTCTTGGGTTCTATTGAGTCTGCTGCTGTTTTGTTCCTTCAGTTTTTTTCTTTGTTCTTATACTCCACATATGAGTGAAATCATTTGATTCTTGTCTTTTTCTGCCTGGCTTATTTCACGGTGCATAATACCCTCTAGCTCCATCTATGTTTTTGCAAATGGTAGGATTTGTTTTCTTCTTACGGCTGAATAATATTCCATTGTGTATATGCACCACATCTTCTTTATCCATTCATCTACTGATGGACACTTTGGTTGCTTCCATTTCTTGGCTATTGTAAATAGTGCTGCGATAAACATTGGAGTACATATGTTTTTTTCAAACTGGGCTGCTGCATTCTTAGGGTAAATTCCTAGGAGTGGAATTCCTGGGTCAAATGGTATTTCTATTTTGAGTTTTTTGAGGAACCTCCATACTGCTTTTCACAATGGTTGAACTAATTTTCAGTCCCACCATCAGTGTAGAAGGGTTCCCTTTTCTCCACATCCTCGCCAACATTTGTTGTTGTTTGTGTTTTGGATGTTGGCCATCCTCACTGGTGTTAGGTGATATCTCATTGTGGTTTTAATCTGCATTTCTCTGATGATTAGCGATATGGAGCATCGAGTCCTACTATGTTGAATAACAGTGGAGAGAGTGGGCATCCCCTGTCTTGTTCCCGATCTTAGATGAAAAGCTTTCAGCTTCTCGCTGTTAAGTATGATGTTAGCTGTGGGTTTGTCATATATGGCCTTTATGATGTTGATGTACTTGCCGTCTATACCCATTTTGTTGAGAGTTTTAATCATGAATGGATGCTGAATTTTGTCAAATGCTTTTTCAGCATCTATGGAGATGATCTTGTGGTTTTAGTTCTTCTTTTTGTTGATGTGGTGGATGATGTTGATGGATTTTCGAATGTTGTACCATCCTTGCATCCCTGGGATGAATCTCACTTGGTCATGGTGTATGATCCTCTTGATGTATTTTTGAATTCGGTTTGCTAATATTTTGTTGAGTATTTTTGCATCTACGTTCATCAGGGATATTGGTCTGTAATTTTCTTTTTTGGTGAGTCTTTGCCAGGTTTTGGTATTAGAGTGATGCTGGCTTCATAGAATGAGTTTGGAAGTATTCCCTCCTCTTCTATTTTTTGAAAAACTTTAAGGATAATGGGTGTTATTTCTTCTCTATATGTCTGGTAGAATTCAGAGGTGAATCCATCTGGTCTGGGGGTTTTGTTCTTGGGTAGTTCTTTGATTACCGAATCAATTTCGTTGCTGGTGATTGGTCTGTTTAGTTTTTCTGTTTCTTGCTTGGTCAGTCTTGGAAGGTTGTATTTTTCTAAGAAGTTGTCCATTTCTTCTATGTTTTCCAGCTTGTTAACATATAGATTCTCATAATATTCTCTTATAATTCTTTGTATTTCTGTGGGGTCTGTTGTTATTTTTCCTTTCTCATTTCTGAGTCTGTTTATGTGTGTAGAGTCTCTTTTTCTCTTAATGAGTCTGGCTAGGGGTTTATCTATTTTGTTTATTTTTTCAAAGAACCAGCTCTTGGTTTCATTGATTTTTTTCTATTGTTTTATTCTTCTCAATTTTATTTATTTCTTCTCTGATCTTTATTATGTCCTTCCTTCTGGTGACTTTGGGCCTCATTTGTTCTTCTTTTTCCAATTTCAGTAATTGTGTCTTTAGACTATTCATTTGGGAATGTTCTTCCTTCTTTAAATAGGCCTGGATTGCAATATACTTTCCTCTTAGAACTGCCTTTGCTGCGTCCCACAGAAGTTGTGGCTTTGTGTTGTTGTTGTCATTAGTCTCCATATATTCTTTGATTTCTGTTTTGATTTGGTCGTTAACCCATTGATTAATTAGGAGAGTGTTGTTAAGTCTCCATGTATTTGTGAGCCTTTTTGATTTCTTTCTAAAATTTATTTCTAGTTTTATACCTTGGTGATCTGAGAAGTTGGTTGGTAGGATTTCAATATTTTTGAAATTACTGAGGTTCTTTTTGTGGCCTAGTATGTGGTCTATTCTGGAAAATGTTCCATATGCACTTGAGAAGAATGTGTATCCTGCTGCTTTTGGGTGTAGAGTTCTGTAGAATGTCTGTTAGGTCCATCTCTTCTAGTGTGTTGTTCAGTGCCTCTGCTTATTCTCTGTCTGGTTGATCTTTCCTTTGGAGTGAGTGGTGTGTTGAAGTCTGTTAAAATGAATGCATTGCTGTCTATTTCCTCCTTTAATTCTGTTAGTATTTGTGTCACATATGCTGGCGCTCCTGTGTTGGGTGCATATATATTTATAATGGTTATATTTTCTTGTTGGACTGACCCCTTTATCATTATGTAATGTCCTTCTTTATCTCTTGCTACTTTCTTCGTTTTGAAGTCTATTTTGGCTGATACAAGTACTGCCACACCTGCTTTTTTCTCTTTGTTGTTTCCATGAAATATCTTTTTCCATCCCTTCACTTTTAGTCTGTGTGTATCTTTGGATTTGAGGTGAGTGTCTTGTAGGCAGCATATAGATGGGTCTTGCTTTTTTATCCATTCTGTTACTCAGTGTCTTTTGATTGGTGCATTCAGTCCATTTACATTTAGGGTGATTATTGATAGATATGTACTTATTGCCATTGCTGGTTTTAGATTCGTGGTTACCGAAGGTTCAAGGGTTGCTTCTTTACTATCTAACAATCTAACTTAACTTTCTTCTTAAGTTATTGTAAACACCGTCTGATGTTTCTTTATTTCTCCCCCTTCTTATTCTTCCTCGTTTTATTCTTTGCCTTTAGTTAGTGTTTGGATGGTCTGCTTTCTTTGGTATGATTTTATTTTCTCTGGTGACATCTTTTTAGCCTTAGGGGTGCTTCCTTCTAGAGCAGTCCATTTAAGATATCCTGTAGTGGTGGCTTACGAGAGGCAAACTCTCTCAACTTTCGTTTGTCTGGAAATTGTTTAATCCCTCCATCGTATTTAAATGATAATCGTGCTGGATACAATATTCTTGGTTTGAGGCCCTTCTGTTTCATTACGTTAAATATATCATGCCATTCTCTTCTGGCCTGTAAGGTTTCTGTTGAGAAGTCTGATGATAGTCTGATGGGTTTTCCTTTGTAGGTGATCTTTTTCTCTCTCTAGCTGCCTTTAATACTCTGTCTTTATCTTTGATCTTTGCCATTTTAATTATTATGTGTCTTGGTGTTGTCTTCCTTGGGTCCCTTGTATTGGGAGATCTGTGGGCTTCCGTGGACTGCAAGACTATTTCCTTCCCCAGCGAGGGAACGTTTTCAACAATTATTTCTTCAAAGACACTTTCTATCCCTTTTTCTCTCTCTTCTTCCTCTGGTACTCATAATGTGAATATTGTTCCGTTTGGATTGGTCACACAGTTCTCTTAATATTCTTTCATTCCTTGGGATCCTTTTATCTCTCTCTGTGTCAGCTTCTCTGTATTCCTGTTCTCTGATTTTTATTCCATTAACAGTCTCTTGCATCTCATCCAGTCTGCTGTTAAGCCTGTCGATCGCTTGTCTGATTTCTGCATTGTCTTCCCTCACTTCCCTCACTTCCTCCCTCAGCTCTTGCACATTTCTCTGTAGATCCATCAGCATGGTTATGACTTTTATTCTGAATTCTTTTTCAAGAAGTCTGTGCATTTCCATCCCTTCCAGCTCCCTCTCTGGGGTTGTCTGGTTGATCTTAGTCTGGACCATATTCCTCTGTCTTTTCATGGCTATAGAAGTGGTCGCTGGTAGTTGCCACGTATGTCAGCTGGGCTCTTTAAGACTTTAAAAAGAAAAAAGAAAGAAAGAAAGAAAAGAAAAGAAAAAAGAAAACAAAATAGAAAAACAAAAGAAAACAACAAAAAATAAAAAGAAAAAAACACCCACTGGAATTAGATTCTGTGGGGATGCTGTAGGTGGCGCTATTGCTCCACTATTCGGCAGCCATGGCCGCGCCGCTCTGCAGGGCCCTTTATAGCTCTGGCCAGGGTGGAAACGAATGGGAGGCTATTGATCTCTGTGAGAAGTCTTTTCCCAGTCGCCAGCTAAGGAGTCCAAAACTCCCAGCCTGCTGGGCTGAGTGTGCCAGGGTGATCCGGCTCCTCCACTGGGCTCCTGTCTCTTTAAGACCGCTGAAAAAAGCACGTGTTTTTTTTTTTTTTCTTCCCGGGAGCCGGCTGCAAGCACCCTGACGCGTTCCCCACTCAGATCCTGCACCCTCTGTCTCTCCAGTCTTCGCTACACCGCGCGATGTGTGTCAGCGCTCCCCGCACAGATCACCGGGGCTGGTTATTTCACAGGGTGTACTTCCACTCCCTCCCAGCTCTGAATCCTCTCCTCCTGCTGGTGCGTTGGGGTGGGTGAGTGCTCGGGTCCCGCTGGGTCGTGGCTCCGTATCTTACCTGCTTCGTGGGGTGCCGTGTCCTCTCAGGTATAGCTGCATGCTGTGCGCTTTTCTGTGTATTCATAGATATATATAGTTTTGGGAGAAGATTTCTGCCGCCCTGCTCACACCGCCATCTTCCCGAAGTCCTGATTATGCCTGTTTTTATAGTTACTACCAGTATGTGCAAGTTTCAGTTGTTCACTAACACTTGTTATTGTCAGTATTTTCTTTAATATTTTAACCATTCCAGTAGATGTGTAGTGGTATTTCATGTTTGTTGTATTTGCATTTTCTCTTATCATTAACAAGATTGACAGTTAAAAAGCACCTTTTCATATGCTTATTGCTCATTTTGCTATCTTCTGTGAAGTGTCTGTCACTTATCTTACTAATTTTTTGTTGGTCTGTATCTGGATATGATTCCTTTGTTGGATATACAAATAGCATATTTTCTTCCACTCTGAGTCATGCTCTATTTCATTTTGTCTTTTAATAATCAAGATTGTTAAATTTAATATAGTCCAATTTATAGTTGATGCTCTTTGTGCCTATTGAAATGTTTTTCAGCTCCAGGGCCTTGAAGACATTCCATTTTACTTGTCTGTCAGAAACTTTTTTTTGCTTTTCACATTTACAACTATAAATCCATATTGCAGTTTATAAAATTTCATGTGAATGAGCGTTTGTCTATCTGCATTCTTGCCACTCCAGTCTAAACCACACTCATTTTTTGCCTAGATTATTGTTAACAGCCACTTTAATTGACCTACCTGCATTGACATTTGCCCCTTTCGAATTTATGACCACTTGGCCTCCAAGATTATAAAATGTAAATCATGTCATTACCCTTCATTGACTTTCCATTCCCTCAGAATGAAGTGGGAAATCCTAAATTATTGACCACATCCTGTTTCTCCATTCATCTTAGAACTCTTTTCTCTTTGGCCACTGGTTCTTCTTAGCTCAGGGTCCCTACATAATGTTCTCTGTGTGGAAGGTTCTCTCCTTTTGTCAAGTCCCGCTCATTTTTAGCGTTTCATTTTAAATGTCAATTCATCCATTCATTTATTAAACAAATATTGAGTACTTGTTATATATCAAGTATTGAACAGGGTGCTTGAACAAAGCAAAGATCCCTGTCCTCATGAAGCTTATATTCTAGTGGGAAAGCAGGTAATAAACAATAAATTAATTATTTAGTATGTTAGAAGGTGATAAGTGAAACTGAAAGAAAAAAAGTAGGGCAGATTAAGGGGATTAGGAATGCCAGATTGGGGGTGGGGGGTGCTTTGCAATTTTAAGTATTCAGTTATAAATAGGCCTCATCGAGATGGTGATATTTGTACATAGAGTTGAAAGTTGATGCAGCTATCTGGGGGAGTAACGAATGCAAAGATGCTAAGGCCGACGTAAGACTGGAGTATATGAGAAATAGCAAGATGGCCAGTAGCAAGAGCACAGTGAGTAAAGCAAAGAGTAGTGAGAGATGAGGTCACAGTAGGTAAGGCAGGGCCAGATCATGTGAAGCTTTTGTAGGATTTTGGAGCAGAGGAGTGACATTATTTAACCTAACCTATGAAAGGATCACTCAGTCTGTTTTGTTGAAAATAATTGTAATAATGGTAGGCAGGAGACCTATGGGGAGTCTGTTCCAGTGATCTAGTTAAGGATAGATATAGTTGTGAACCGGTGGTGATAATGGAGATGCTAAGTGGCTGAATTATGGATATTTCATATGTTAAGCACAAGGATTTGAGGACAGATGGGAAAGTGGTTATGAGAGTAAGGTAGAGTCAGAGATCACTGCAAGAGAGTCAAGAATCACTACACAGTCACTTTCTGATAGAAGCCTTCTTTACCTTACAGGTGAGCAGAACCTCTGTTGCAGCACTTTCTACCTCTGCTTGGTAGTATTTCATCACTTATAATTAAATGCTCAAATGTACATTACTTTTTTTGTATTTCGGTCTCTCCACAAACTTAATTCCCTGAGATTAAGGACTAATTTACTGAAATATGTATATATGTATAGTACTTGCACATAGTAGTAGTTCAGTAAATATTTTTTGAAAGAAGTGAGAACTGGTTCTTTTCATGTTGTAATTAATAGGCTAAAGGTGAGTACATTTTTTCTGACTTCTTATCATAAAAAATTTCCAAGTATAGCAAAATTGAAAGAATAGGACAATAAACAACCACATAGTACAACAAACACCCAAACATCTATATAGTCAGCAATCATTAACATTTTGTCATGTTTTTTTCTTATATATGTGTATTTTTGTGAAGCTATTTGAAAATCAGGTGTAGGTATCATGAACTTAAACTATAAAAACTCTAGCACACATCTCCTATGAGTAAGAATAGTCCAAACATTATCCTGTGTACCTTTAGTACTAACACACCCAAGAAAATTAATATTAATTTTCTCTTCAATCCATTTTTACAGTTGCCCCAATCTGTCTTTTATGGCTTAAAAAAAATCAGAATCCAGTTAAGATTCATGTATCATATTTGATTGTTAGGTCTCCGTTTTATTGTGTTTCCCTGATTGAAGAATGTAAGGCAGAGGGTTTATGTGCTATCACTTTATTTAGAAAACTGATTCCTAGAAAGCACAAGTAAGGGAAAAGCTAGGAAGAAGGAATAACTAATACAAGCATGCTTCCTGCCACTAGTCTGACTGATGCTGGATACTGGGTATTGCATCCCTGAGAAGCCATGTATACTGCATACAGGGAAAGAAAGGGAAGAAATGTATCTATTGGCTTCTGGTGGGCAGCAGTTAGCCCTGCACTTGACAGTTGTGGATTTGTGCGTGCAGGAGATATGGTGTCTGGTGTTGTGGTTAACAGGAAAGCCCTTACAGGAGAAAACTCCTAACAGGAGCCCTAGTAGGACAGCCGTAATGGAGAAGATGAGATGTGAACAGGAGGCCTTAAGCACAGGGTGTTGCTAGGACTAATCAGAGTGAAAGGCAAATGTAAAGATCTGGGGGCAAACAGTGAAATGAGTTGGGAGGCAAACATTAAATCTGGTACAGTGTCTTTACTCTTATAATCTTTCAATGACATTAACTTTCTGAAGAGACCATGATGCTGGTTGTCTTACAGAATACCACACATTCTTGTTTGTCCAGTTTGTTTACAAATGTTTAAGTCATTTCACTAAGTCTTGTATTTCTGGTAACAGGGAATTAGATGTAAAAAGACTGATTAGACTCAGTTTTGGTAAACAGACTTAAATCTGTTATATTGTACTGAATACTGTATTACATCAGGAAGCACACAATGCAAGGTTGCACTTGTGATGGGAGTTCAGAGGTGGCTGCCTCTGGGTCCTGCATTGTGTAGGTATGTTTCTCTCTTGGTAGTATTTCTGGGGTAGTACTTTAGCACCTTGTATTAGTGACTTTTTACCTGATTTACCCATTAATGATCCTTTCCTGAATCACTTATTTCATTAAAAATTTCACAATGTTGTGTCCTGTAATTTTCTCATTCCATTTGTATTAGGTGGTATTCTATAAAAAGTACTCTTTCCCCAAGATGCTCAGTATCACCAATCATTAGGGAAATGCATATCAAAACTACAGCGAGATATCACCTCACACCAGTCAGAATGGCTACTATCAAAAACACAAACAACAAATGTGAAGAAAAGGGAATACTCCAGCACTGCTGGTGGGAATGTAAATTGGTATAGCCACTATGGAAAGTAGTATGGAGGTTCCTCAAAAACTAAAAATGCAAATACTATGTGACCCAGTAATTCCGCTTTGGGTATTTACCTGAAGAAAACAAAAACAGTAATTCAAAAAGATAATACACTCTTAAATTTATCACAACATTATTTACAATAGCCATGATTTGGAAGCAACCTTAGTGTACACCAATAGATGAATGGATAAAGAAGAGGTGGGTGTGTGTGTGTATATATGTATATGTATATATGTAAGTCACAGAAATGAAATGTGGGGCATAGGGAATATAGTCACTTGTATTGGTGACAGATTGTAACTACATTTATCAAAATGAGCATTTTGTAATGTATAAAATTGTTAAATCACTATGTTGTACACCTGAAATTAATGTGTATCAGCTGTACGTCAGGTTTTTTTAGAAAGTACTTTTTCTCATCAACAGGGAATGAACTCTTTGTTCCTCCTAAAAAGACAGGTTTTGTGATTAACAGGAAAGGAATACATAAGGGTGAAGCTTACATCTTCTTTTAATGACTAGTTTTTTAGAGTTGGTGCTATAATCTTCTCCAAAGGTGGCTAATAAATTCTTCCCCTTTTTCTTTCTCTCTTTAAAAAATTATCACTGTGGGCTGAGAGATTTTTATTTATTCAGTGTTTACAATCCATTTCAGTTACTATTCTTTGGATACTCAAATTACTCCAAATTTGGGGAATCCCTTGAAATGATCCTTCTATGTCCTTTTGACATGCTCCCATTAATTAATCTTTCATCATGTCCTTGATTTCTGGCAGTTTCCCCAAGTTCCTTTTGAACTTGCACTGTCCCAGAACTAGAATCAGCCAGCAGTGATGGCTTCTGTTTCTCTGTTCCATGAGATTCTGTTTTTTGAAGCATTATTTTTGAGAGGAAGGAGTATAGAGGCAGGTGACACCTCAGTCTTCCAGCTTTAGCCTTTTGCCCCAGAAATGGTAAAATAAAATTTGAAAAACATTGTTGGTCTAAATATGTTATGGTATTAATATTTTTAAACCATACAATATGTTCTACTTCCTTTCTTAAAAACGCTCATGTGTTCCATAAGAATGGATCATAATAATAGCATTATTTTCAAATTGCATAGTTTAAAGGACACATTCACATACATTATAATATTTTGAGATGTCATAGGAACTTAGATTCTTGCTATAGTCTTCTAAAATGAGATAAGCCAGGTATTGGTATATTGGTCAACTGATAACTCACTTTAGAATTAAGCAAACTGTCATTCAGGGATATTCTGACTGTCCAAAGTTAAATTATTACCATATAGAAAAACAGATTAGAACTCAGAACTTAATGCTTCAAGGCAGATGTTTCTGTCTTACTTTAAAAACTTTCTTGGTAAAGGACTTCTTACCTAGATAAATGAAAATATCACAATAATGTTAATAAAATAAAGAACTAATTTTTTCAATAGAAATGTAACAGGCCAGTTTGTTTAAACAAAATTTGCAGAAATGTATAACCTAAGAAAAATCCCTCTTTACAGGATTGGCTGCTGAAAATGGTTTGGTGTCATATATTCACATGCATTTTCTTTGCATATATCTAGTATTAATTTTAGGAACTCCACAAGAATGATATTATCCTAACACTGTTTTTCACTGGTGCTTTTGCAGCTTACGTTTCAGCATATCTTAATTATGCTTTAGCCAACTTCTTTCAATCATCCATCATCCATCCATCATCCATCCACCTACCTGTTTACCACATTATTATTAATTGCTGCCTGGTATTCATCTGTAGATATCAGGCATTTGACCTATTTCTAATTTTTATAATTCCAAACTGCTACATTGAACCAGAGCACCAGTTATTGGATTTGAGTCCTTAAGAAAATGTAGGCATTTTATTCTGAGATAATATTTTTCTGATGATAGATGTTAAGACTGATTTAAAATGCTATTTTTAAATTTCTTCTCTGAAATAAGGTGTTTTTTATTTAGCTTTTAAAAAATAACTACAAAACAACTATTTTATTTTTAATCATTTAACATTCTCCCATTTTTCTTAAAACTACTGTTGAGAGTTCTTTCTTTATAGTAACATTTCTAAAAATTACTAAGTCTTGAGGATGGATAGATAAGTCTCAGTTAAGGTTTCCATCAGTTTTTAAGGTTTTTAGTTGTCTGTTTATATGATGAATTAAAAATACTTATTCAGTTTTTCAGTAACATTTTTCTCTGTAAGAATTAAATACTGTTCTGATAGACTGATAATTTCTGTGTTAGAGTAAACTGCAGGTTTGGTTTGTTTCCAGGAAGGACAAGGAAAAAATTTTTAAAGTAATCTCCTTTGTTTCATTCCTTTTTTAGAAAAGAACTAATTGTTTAAGTCCTATTTCTTTGATAAGAACATTTCAAGTTATGTGAACACTACCACCACTGCCTCTTACAAATTCAACTTTGAGGTTGAAATAGAATATTTGTTATTCCTGAAATGCTTTGTTCCAGTGCCCTTACTTGTGCCATTCTGTTCAACTGGAATGTCTCTGCATTTCCCCATCTTGCATGGCCCAGCTTAGGAATTTTCTATGTGAGATCTTCACCCATCTTTTAGAAACTAATCTCCCCTAAATGCCTATAGCATCCTTTACCTTTCCTGTGAGTACTTACTGTTATTTGAGCCCTTTTTCAGTCTCTGAAGTTTATTATTTTGAAAACAATTTATATACAGAATAATAAAATTGCCATTTTGTCACATTCACTGAGCTCTCTGTATACACACACATATAAAACTTTTATTTTTGCTGACCCATTTGAGAGCAAATTGCAGACATCATGAATCTTTTCTCTTAAATACTTGAGCATGTATCTACTATGAAAAAGAATATTTTCCTAAAAAAATTATTTTCTTTATTTTATATGAACATATCTTAAAACTTCTAGTATACAGTTTTCAAACTGAGAAAATTGAAAATTGATACAGTGCTATTGTCTATATAGGCATACTTCAGAGATAATGGCTGGTTCTGTTCCAGACTGCCCCAATAAAGGGAATTTTACAGTAATGTGAGTCAAATGAATTTTCTGGTTTCCTAGTGCACATAAAACTTAATGTTTACACTATACTGTAGTCTGTTAAGTGTGCAATGGCATTATGTCTAAAAAATAATAATGTGCATGCTTTAATTAAAAAATACTATATTGCTAAAATATGCCAACCATCACCTGAGCTTTGAAGAGTCATAATCCCTATTCACAGATCACCATAACAAATATAATAATTAAGAAATTTCAAAATTTTGCAGGAATTGCCAAAATGTGACACACTGAGCAAATGCTGCTGGAAAAATGGCACTAATGGACTTGCTTGATGCAAGATTGCCACTAACTTTCAATTTGTAAAAAACACGGTATGTGCAAAGCAGAATTAGTGAAGCACAGTAAAATGAGGTGTGCCTGTACAGTGCTATGATTAGTCTCTATTCATATTTAGTACATTTCTTATCTTTGGTAACATCTAACCTATAATTCTATATCCTTGAAGCCCACCTCCACTTCAGTTCTTACTATGGACTTTGGAAGATAGCTGACAAAATTTTACAGCACAACTTCATGAATTGTCACCATTTTGAATTCCTGCCTTCAAAATAATTGACAACCCATGTATTCGTGGTCGCCTCCTTTTTCTATTTTCTTTATCAGTGCCCTCAGGTTCTTATCCTTTTCCTGATACTTTATTTCTCTATCAGAACATCTCTGACTCTCAGAGATACTAGTTTGAACTCCCTCTCCCACCACCAGATGTACAGTGTTGTCTCATTTAATTCCAACTTTTAAGTGGTATGTTACTGATAAATAAACAAAAATATATGAAATTTGAAATAATACACAACCTCTATGCAGACCCTGTAATTTCAAAGTTTCATCAAGACAAAAACTGATAGGTGTGCTAAGTGAATTGTATATGAGATGTCAGCAAGTGATTTTGATGACTATGCTGTTATTTTTGCATTCACTATTATGTAAGTTTTCGTATCTTAGGACAGTCTTATTCCAGTGTTAAATGGTACTTGCCAGTGATAGAACTAAAGGACAGGCCCCTGAATCATTAACTTTGAAATGGAAGTGAAATATAATGAAATGCTATTATAGAGATATAAAACAACTGCCATATTATGCCAAGCTGTTAATTTAGGAGAAAACTTGGCAAAATACTATATAATTACTAAGAAAATAAAAGTCTGTGTTTAAGCCTAAGTGTGCTGCAGTGGTTGTAGATTATGTGCTGCAAGAAGGCACCCCCAATTAGTCTTGAATTATGAGTTTTGGTGATATGATGTTTTCAGTAACTCATTTAAATAATTTTGATTGTTCTTTACCTGTTTTCTGCACTTATTACTATCTTCAGTATTAGAGCAGCGACATCTCCTCCTGTGCTCTTAAAAAAAACACCCTGCCCCCTTTTTGGTTTGCCAAAGTGATACATGCTTATTGTAAAAATTCCTAACTTTATAGAAATATGTTTGCAATTATGTGAAAGTCAACAATCTCAAATAATTAATACTAACAGTTTCTTTATACTCTTGATTTTTTCTTTTGGAGCCCCATTCTTTCCTCTCCTTATGTACCTGTAATCTTTCTCCTGTCATCATGAATCTATTACAGAGCAGATTTATAATAAATTTTAAAATGTACTTGTGCACTCATTCTGTCATCTGTCATTTCTGGATCTTTTTCTGTTGATTGATTTTTCACCTTTCATGGTTGTATTTTCCTGCTTCTTTACATACCTGATAAATTTCTATTGGATTTCGCAGACATTAAAGATTTTACCTTTTTGGGAATCTTGGTATTTTTTGTATTTCTTTAAATATTCTTGAGCTTTGTATTAGGATCCAGTTAAAATGCTTGGAAAGAGATTGATCTTTTTGAAGCTTGCTTTTAAGCTATTTTAGTGGGACTAAGCAGCCTTTTGTATAGGGTTAATTTTGTCCCAGTATTGTGGCAGTACAGGCATACCTCTGAGATAACTACAGGTTCAGTTCCAGACTACCACAATAAAATGAATATTGCAATAAAGCAAATCAAATCAATATTTTGGTTTCCCAGTGCACATAAAATTTATGTTTATACTATATTGTTGTCTGTTAAGTGTGTAACAGTATTGTCTTAAAAAATAATGTCTATACTTTAAAAAATACTTCATTAGGCAGTACAGCACAGAGAAGAGAAGCAGTGACTCTATAGCATCTTACTGCACTGATGGACAGTGACTGCAATGGGGTGTGGTGGGGGACTTGATAATATGGGTGAATGTTATAGCCACAGTGTTGCTTATGTGAAACCGTAAGATTATATCAATGATACCTTAATTAAAAAAAATACTTAATTGCTATAAGATGCTAACCATTATCTGAACTTGCAGCAAATCATATTTTTTTTTGCTGGTGGAGCATCTTTCCTTGATATTAATGGCTGCTGACTGATCAGAGTGGTGGTTGCTGAAGGTTGGGGTGACTGTGGCAATTTCCTAAAATGAGACAACAATGAAGTTGGCTGCATCAGTTGATTCTTCCTTTCATGAACAATTTTTCTATGGCATGCAATGATGTTGGACAGCATTTTACCTGCACAAGAACTTCTTTCAAATTGGAGTCAATCTCTCAAACCTTGCTGCTGTTTATCAACTAGGTTTATATAATATTCTAAATTTGTTGTCATTTCAACAGTCTGCACAGCATCTTCACCAGTAGATTCCATCTCAAGAAACCACTTTCTTTATTCATCCATGAGAAGCAATTCCTCATCCATTGAGGTTTTATCATGAGATTGAAGCAATTCAGTCACATCTTCAGGCTCTACTTCTAATTCTGGTTCTCTTGCTATTTTCACCACATCTGCAGTTCCTTCCTCCACTGCAGGCTTGAACCCCCTCAGTGTCACCCATGAAGGTTGAAATTCACTTCTTTCAAATTCTTGTTCATTTAATATTTTGACCTCTTCCCAATAATCACAAATGTTCTTAATGAAATCTAGAATGGTGAATCATTCCCAGAAGGTTTTTAATTTACCTGGCTCAGATCCATCAGAAATACCATATGGCAGCCATAGCTTTATGAAATGTATTTCTAATAATGAGACTTGAAAGTTAAAATGACTCCTTGAGCTGCAGAATGGATGTTGTGTTAGCAGGCATAAAAACAGCAATAATCTCATTGTATATCTCCATAGAGCTCCAGGTTCATTATCAAGGAGTAGTCATATTTTGAAAGTAATCTTTTTTTCTGAGCAGTAGGTCTTAACAGTGGGCTTAAAATATTCAGTAAACCATGCTGTAAGCAGATGTGCTGTCATCCAGGCTTTGTTCCATTTATATAGCAAAGGCAGAGTCCACTTAGATTATTTGTGAGGGCCCTAGGAATTTTGGAATGGTCAACAAACATTGGCTTCAACTTAAAGTCACCAGCTACATTAGCACCTAATGAGAGCCTGCCTGTCCTTTCAAGTTTTGAAGCTAGACATTGACTTCTTTCTAGCTGTTCTTGAGTCTAGCTTTTGATTTCTAGCTTTTGACTTCTCTCTAGCTAGCAAAGTCTTAGATGGCATATAAAGCTGTTTTATCTACATTGAAAAATCTACACTGTATAGTGTAGCCACCACCCTCATTAGTGATCTTAGCTAGATCTTCTGGATAACTTGCTGCAGCTTCTGCATAACTCTTGCTCCTTCACCTTTCACTTTTATGTTGCAGAGCTGGCTTCTTTCATTAAACCTTTAAACCACCCTCTGCTAGCTTCCATATTTTCTTCTGCAGCTTCCTCACCTCTCTCAGCCTTCACAGAATTGAAGAGAGTTAGGGCCTTGCTGTGGATCACACTTTGGCTTAAGAGACAGTTGTGGCTGGTTTGATCTTCTGTCCAGACTAAACTCTCTACATATCAGCAATAAGGCTGTTTCACTTTCTTAGCATTCATGTGTTCACCAGGATAGCATTTTAGTTTCCTTCAAGAGCTTTTCCTTTGCATTCACAATTTAGCTATTTGGTGCAAGATGCCAAGCTTTTGGCCTGTCTTGGCTTTCAAATAGGCCATCCTCATTAAGCTTAATCATTTCTAGCTTTTGATTTAAAGTGTGAGATGTACATCTCTTCCTTTCACTTGAACTTTTGGAGGTCATTATAGGGCTGTTAATTAGCCTAATTCCAATATTGTGTCTCAGAGAATAGGGAGATCTGAGGAGAGAGAGAGAGAGAGAGGTGGGTACAGCCAATCAGTGGAGGAGTCAGAACACACACACATTTATTGGTCAAGTTCACCATCTTTTTATGGACATAGTTCATGACACCTCAAAACAATTATAAAAGTAATATCAAAGCTTACTGATCACAGATCACCATAACAAATATAATAATGAAAAGTTTGAAATATTGTGAAAATTACTAAATTCTTACAGTATGACAGTGTGACACAGAGACAGTGAACAAATGCTGTTGGGAAAATAACACTGATAGACTTGCTTGATGCAGGGTTGCCACAAACCTTCAATTTGTAAGAAATGCAGTAGTGTGTAGTGCAATAAATTGCAATGTCTGTACTGTTCTGAGTACTCCACCTAAGGCCCTGCATATTATATGAGTTTTTCCATTATTCTTGATCCTGTGTTGAGTTCTGAGGATTGTTGCACCATCTTCTAGGGTTTTTTCCCTAGGCTTTCCTTATTATGCATGACTGATCAAAAGAAATCTGAAAACTCATGGGTAACTGAAGATCTGTGGTGCTCTCTCCTCTCTGACACTCTTACCTGTGTATTTTAGACACCTTGGCTTTTCTGAATTATCAACTTTAAGATGAATTCTCAATTTCTTAGCTTATCTCAATTCTGTTCTTACCTTAGATTGCTGGGCCTTGTTTAGTTTTCCCTTCCTCCTTCTGCAGCCTGGAAACTCACCTCATTTGTTTTTCTTCTCACTGGGGTCACTGTTTTGCATTGCCCTTTGTCCAGTATCTGAAAATTATTCTTTCTTATATATTTGTCCAGTTCTATAGCTGTTTTAAGGCAGGAGAGTCAGTCTGTTACCTATTATATCATGGTTGGAAATGATTACCTATATATAGGAAGCCATTGGTATTCTAAAATACTGTTGATTATCTTATGTGCCAGACCATTAGTTGAGGTGTCAACATTAGAAAGTCTTACATTTAAGACCTTCTGAAGTTGCTCGTATTAGAGGGTATTTTTAAAATTATTTTGCACAGCAAATGACTGTTTGAGAAGAACACACTGACTTGACATGTCCTCGGTCAGTGCCAGTTTGGATGTTTATAGAAGGTGCAATGAGTGTAGAATTTAACACAGATTAAATAATCATTCCTGATACGACCTTAAAAACTGGCAAGTATAGGCTACTTTTTTTTTATGCACCCCTTTTTGAAAGATTAAAAAGTACACTAAAGAATAAGTGATTATATTACAGAGATTATAATGTATACCTTCAGAACAAATGGGAAAAATTGTCTTTCTGTTATGTGAATAGGTTTTTTTTTAATTTGTTGATTTGTTTTAGAAAACCATAAACCCATAACCTAAATAATTCTTTTTTTTAATTTTTATTTTGGTATCATTAATGTACAATTACATGAGCAACATTATGGTTACTAGACTCCCCCCCATTATCAAGTCCCCACCACATATCCCATTACAGTCACTGTCCAAAGGCATGGTAAGATGCTATAGAATCACTATTTGTCTTCTCTGTGTTATACTGCCTTCCCTGTGCCCCACCCCCCTACATTATGTGTGCTAATTGTAACGCCTCTTTTTCCCCCTTATCCCTCCCTTCCCACCCATCCTCCCCAGTCCCTTTCCCTTTGGTAACTGTTAGTCCATTCATGGGTTCTGTGAGTCTGCTGCTGTTTTGTTCCTTCAGTTTTTTCTTTGTTCTTATACTCCACATATGAGTGAAATCATTTGATACTTGTCTTTCTCTGCCTCGCTTATTTCAGTGAGAATAATACCCTCTGCCTCCATCCATGTTGTTGCAAATGGTAGGATTTGTTTTCTTCTTATGGCTGAATAATATTTCATTGTGTATATGTACCACATCTTCTTTATCCATTCATCTACTGATGGATACTTAGGTTGCTTCCATTTCTTGGTTATTGTAAATAGTGTTGCGATAAACAGGGGTACATATGTCTTTTTCAAACTGGGCTACTGCATTCTTAGGGTAAATTCCTAGGAGTGGAGTTCCTGTGTCAAATGGTATTTCTATTTTGAGTTTTTTGAGGAACCTCCATACTGCTTTCCACAATGGTTGAACTAATTTACATTCCCACCAACAGTGTAGAAGGGTTCCCCTTTCTTCACATCCTCGCCAACATTTATTCTTTGTCTTTTGGATGTTGGCAGTCCTAACTGGTGTAAGGTGATATCTCATTATGGTTTTAATTTGCATTTCTCATGAGTAGGTTTTAATAGTGATTTGGGATAATTCAGGTGACATTTTAATACATGGATTCAAAAAGTGCAGCATCTAATCAACTTGGAAGTGAAATTGTTTCCTGAATGTCAGTGAAATAAAGTAATATTTCAGACGTATTATTTTAATAGTATGTGTTGTTTTATATGTATAAATATATAGAGAGTCAATTTAAAATAGATATTTGGTTATTTCATATATATTCTTATAGGCTTATATTAAAGTTCACAAAACTTTTAAATTGCTTTTACTGGGAAAATGGGGTAACATTTTCAGGATTGTTTCAGACTTCTAAATTTTGTAATTACCTATAGTTTAGTTACTATAAAGGCTGTTCATTAATTCAGCAAATATTTATTGAGCCCCTGTTACATTCTGGTCACCAGGTGCTGTGGATAAAGTGATAAATAATGAGATAATCTTGAGTCTTGCCCTTATAATCCAGAGCTTAGAATCCAATGAATTTAGAAATGGAAACATATAAATATTATGACTCTTAGAGCCATTAAGTTTTTTTATTTTATAAAAGGGAAAATTGAGACCCCCTCGATAACCAAAGAAAATGACAAGTTACACAGCCTGTTAATGGGCGGAAACACTATTTCTGTCTCTTCATGTAGTGATTTTCAACCCCCCCACTGTTTTAAGATCTGCCAAACTTAGGAATGCCTTTTCTCTCTGGGCTTGACTATTTTAGGCATAATAAAAACTTCACAGCAAAGAAATTTCAGCATACTGAGAGAAACCAGCCAAAGAACTTCATATACTTGTTAATTTTCCCTTACAAAGTGCAAATGCCTAGTTAGTACTTAGATATTACCTACAATGTCTTGAGTATTCTTCAAAAAATGATAAACTTTAATTATTTAAGGAGTCATGAGCCTTGAGTGGGCTTTACCTTTTCATGTGGGAAGCAAATCATGTTTGGGATGGGTGGGGAAAAAAGGGATACGCTCAATTTCTAGCCTAGCATGTGATTTGCAGGCTGTCTGTCCTTCATGGGGGAAAGGATGTGTTGGTCCTTGATGAAATTTACTTCTGCCTATCTGCTAAGCCTTATAGCTACATATAGACACATATCTGTAACTAACATTTATTGAATACTTAAGGTTGGTGTTACTCTAAGTGCTGTGCATATATTACCTATTTAATTCTTACAACAGTCCCATTCATGGTGAAGTCTTACTCTTAGGTATATCATATTAAGATTGAAACAAAAGGGTATCACTTGATAGCCAATCAGTGATAGATATAACAATAATGATATGCTTATTATGTAATAGGTACTAAGGCAGTTGCCTCCCAAAGCCTTGTCCCCTGTCAGCCTGTCTAGCTCTGTTTCTGATGATCTCGAGGATTAGACATGAGTTAGGCAACTTCTGGGTTAAAAACAAAGTCTTGAGGAGTTTGAAGTGGTACATGGTTATAATTATCTTTTTGTGGTGGTGGGTTTTTTTTTTTGCATTGGGGGAAAGGATTATGTGAAATGGACTTAGTAAGGCACTGAAGTTAAAGTCTGGCTTCATTGGTAAAATTTTATTTTATCTTTTTAATAAAGAGAGAAGAGGTAAATTTTAGAGATAATATTTTAAGTTACAGAATTTTTTCCTTCCTTCTCCCCTTCTCAAAAGTACAACATGGAATATTCCATTCATTACTGCCTGAGAAAGTCATTACTTTGCAAGCTGCAATTGCTGAAATGGTTTAGTGGAAGAAATGTTTGCTTGCATCCTTTTTAGTGATTTTTTTTTGGTAGTTTTTTTTTTGAATATCCAAATTGTAGCAAACGAGGAGCAGAGTTAAATTTATATCGGGGAAACCTCGTTGTGGAGCATTTCATCAGTTGATTACCTGTCAACCTATATTTTGAAAAGGATTAATAAAAAGCATCTGAAGCAGCAGTGAACTCTTGTGGAATAAATCCTGACATCTTTCACAGTGTTTTGTGGGATAATTTCAAGTTCTTCAGATACAGATTACATAAAGAAGACTGTAGGGCACGTGACACATTCTGGTTTCTTGTATTTCAGATAGTAGAAAAATTGCTACCTTTAAGAATGGATCTTGGAGCGATGTTGTCACAGTTGTAACTTTTCATCTATGGTTTTATCTCCCAACTTAATTTTTAATTTTAATTTTTTATTTTTATTCATATAGACAGTTTAAAATAGTTTGCAATAAACTGCTTTATGTATAAAATATTGTAATGGTAGAGTAATGGATTGCCTGTGCATTGTAACCACAAAGGTAAGATACGGTATGCTTTTCTACATTTCATTGTTAGTGACAGAATGTGAAAGACCTTTTTCACAGTGTTTTTTAAAAATAAAGTGTAACCATTGTTACACATTTGAAAACAGATGTATGAATCCATGTGATGCTTAGTTTATATCCTTTAGGAAAGGTAATACTCTGAAATGTGTTTCAGACAGCTAAAAATAGTATATTGAATGGATTATTTTATCCCTGAAATTTACAGGAAGCTTTTCTCCCAACAGCAAAGGTTTATATGGCCTTGATTATATTTAAATCTTCTAAGTATATTCTCAAATTCCTTCCCCTCTACTTTATTTTCTGCCCCAACATGTCGTGCTGGTTTAAAGTTTAACTCATTATGAAAACATTTTCTCTTCACTTCCATCTTTTGCAAATAGAGTTAAATTTATTTTATTTTATTTTTTTACTTTTTGAAAAATCTGTTTCTTACACTAGATAAGATATTACAAGGACAGAGACAATGTCTGCCTTGTTCTTTTTTTTTTGGTATCATTAATCTACAATTACATGTGCAACATTATGGTTACTAGACTTCCCCCCATCATCAAGTAGAGTTAATTTTTTTTAAGGAGAAAAAATTAGGTTCTGATTGTGTTGCCTTTGGAAAAATGTTGGTTTGCAATAAAATGATTAAACTTGTAAAATACTCCTTAAAGTACTTGCTTTAAGTCTGTTTTGCTCATTGTTCTCAAAGTGCAACATACTTAATCTCTAAGTTTAGTTTCTTGTATTTCTAAATACCAGTTTGTGGACATTATGTGATTGTATAAGATTTAGGATGCTTACATTTAAAATTTATACATTGGTTTTTAAAATATGAAATAACTTTTTTGGATTTTATTACTGTATACTTGTGACTGTTAGGTGAAATTATTGAGATTTTTAAATTAAGCTCAGTAGTAAAAGAATAAGTAAATTTGTAAAATCTGAAGGTATGGCTTTCCCATATGGTGAATTATTTCTCACAATAAGAAAAGCAAGAAAACTGATGAAAATTAGTTTTGTGTGCTTGTTGCTCACAGAGTTAGTTTAAAGAGTAGGAGTTTTGATCAGTTACAAACATGCCCATTATTTGGTACCATTCTGTTGAAGAGGATGTCTTTTGTGTCCCTCCAGGTAAACTGTTGAAATATTCTTAAGGAATGCTTAAAGGGCAGTGAACCTGGAAAACTTTTTTTTATCCCTCTGCATTCTTTTCATAGTTGTCTATGGTTAGTTCTCCCTGTGATTTACCTTTTTATCACCTCATTCATTTTAGTTTTTATTTGTGATATTATAGCAAGGTTATTTGACATGATCTATCTCTTCTCTCTGTTCTATCCTTTCTGATAAATTAAAAAAAAATTTTTTTTTGCATTTGACCCTTTTTAAGCAAGAGAGAGCTGCTATTGTTAAAAATTTTTATATGGAATCAATATCCTAAAGTTTATCTAAATTATTATGTAACTGTTAAAGCAAAAATAGAAAAAGATGTAGGTTGGAAATTAGGAAGCCTAAAACATTATTTGTAGTCACTTTTGAAAGAAATAAAATAATTTCTTCTATTATTAGAAATAAAATGCTTTAAACATATTTAACCAATAGGGTGAACTTCTTAATTTTCTTTTCAAGTAAAGCACTACAGTGTTTTCTCCCTCTTGGGTCTTTTCTCTTTTTTGATCTACAGAGAGCTTTATGATTTTTATATGTAAAGTCTGCCAATATAGTTGATGTAATTTTATTCTTTTAATACTAAAACACTTTTCCAAGTGAAATTTTTTCATCCTCCTCCTCCCCCTCTCTCCCACTTGTGTAGGCACAGTGAGCTAGGTAGGCATGTTGCATCACTGCTACCATGGATACCCTTAAGAACAGGCATGTGGGTTGAGCTAAAGCAACGATGCTTAGTTTTCTGTTTTTTTTCCCCTCATAAATATATGTTCTTCACAGTGAAGACTGTTATTTTAAAACATTTTCAAATGACTGGGTTGTGAGATGTGATGACTAAATCATCAATGCTACTGAACTGCCAAATCTTGACCTCCATTTACAATAGTGTTAATGCCATTTACTAAGTTAAGACCATCATAAATACCTGTACATTCCTTTTCTGATTAATACGTGCAAAATAACTAGTGTTTTGCCTCTAAGCGAAAGTGAATATGTATTTTCTCTTTGAATTTTTAAAAATATCTTCAATTTAGATATTTTTCAGAGGAAAAGATCCTAGTGAGCATTTCTGTTGTAGCAGTATTTCTGATAATTGTTAATACACATAGATTTTTGTGTAGTTTAATCAGCTTAGATACAGTTAAATATTTTGTGCTTTTCCACATAATATCTAAGAGATATTCTTATGTTTGTAAATCCTTGTGTTCTTAGCTAGCTCCTTTGTTAAGTATATGTCAGTTGGGGAGGAGTTAATGCTGTTAGGGGGCCAGGCAGGCTCGTTATCACTATAGGAAAATTAACTCGGACCATACAAGGTTGAACAGGAGTGATTTGAGAAGAGTGATTTGGGAGTATGATTATATACAGTATGTTTTCTTTTGTTAACAGTAAAGCACTATGCATAATCTGCAGCTAAGGGCATTCATATTCTTTAGTATAGAGGTTTCCCAGTTGTCCATAAACTTCTGAGAGAGGGAGTTGTATAACTTTAGTATCAAAATTTCTTGCAATAGTATCATGTCTTTCTCCATCTTTTGTTAATACTGCTTGTTGATCAAGGAGAAAAGGGATTTTTCTATGTATTATACACTTCAGGGACATTTAGCAGAAGTTTAGGTGGCAGGAGGAAGACTTGAAATGAATTTTCCTTTGTGTTCTTGACTTAAAAAGGAGAAAAGGAACTTTCATATTTCAGGAGATTCTCTTATACTCACTACCAGTTATTTTTATTATTTAAATTGCCAAAACTTGGAGTCCACGTTAAGTGCTACTAGGGCAGTATCTGAAGTATATGCAGTCTTCAGGATCTCTTCCAAGTAAGGAGTTACCAATACATATGTTTAGAAGTTACAGACCAGAGTTTCATTGTTTTTGTTAACAGGTGTTTTTTTTCAGTTGTGAGGTGTTTCCTTCTTTGAGATCTTATGCATGCATAATAATGTACTCTGCAGTCCTTACCCCCAAATCCTACCCTTTAGATACCAGTGTATAGAATACCTCCTCAGAGAAGCCTTCCTTGATGCCCAAGATTAAATAAGTTTCCTCTACTTCTGTAAATATTCTTTATGTTTCCTTTATAATACACCATATCATGTGTGAGTCTTTATTAAAGTATGTTTATATCACTGGACTATAAGCTGTATAAAAGTAAGACTGCTTTAGTGTCTTAAGTATCTACTTACAGTGGATACTCATTAAGTAATTGTTAAAGAAATGAAGCTTTGCCATAGATGTTCCAAACTTGTGGATTAAAAAGAAATGAATATTTTACTGCTTAATACATTTTATGTCCTATTTTGAATATGGTTATATGTTGACATCTTGGAAAATTGTCACTAAAATTTATTTATCTTTCTGTATTTATAATGAATTCAAAAGGAGCCACAAAGTGTCCTGTCTTCCCAGTGTTTTCCACCTGTTACCTAGTTTATAGTGGGGATGGACTCCATCATTGTGTATTGATATGGTCTACATGTCACTTAAATGTTTGACCGATTTATTGACCTATTGTGTATATAAGGTTTGCTTTTTTTTCTGGCTTATACTTAATTTGAGAGAGACCATTTCATTTTATAGGGTTTACTTCCATCTCTGGGCTGAAAATGTCAACTGAAAACTTAAGTACTGTCTGGTAGTACTTAAAGCAGTGATGGAAATGTTGTATTGTCTATGCTGTTCATGTAGTCAGTTTGACGGGAACTGAATTTCAACTTTAATTAGGTACTATAACAACCATTCCCATACACCATCCAACCCTTCACTTACTTAACTCTTCAATTTTTAAAATATTTTTTTGAGTTCATAATACACTCACATGTTACTCAAAATAAACTCAAGAATCAAAACTATAATTAAAAAGGTTATATAGCTATGTCTTCTATCACTTCTTCACTGGCCACCATAGGAGACTATTTTTGTTTCTGTTTCTCTTTACAGTGTGTATGCACGTACAGGAATTAGCAATGTTTTTATTTCTCCCTTTCCTTATGCAACAGAAGTAGTATGCTTTGTATTTCTACAATCTTTTGCCCTTACTGGTTTTACTTAAAATATCCTGAAGGTCTCTCTGTTCTAGTACACAGAGCTTTTCCCCATTCATTTGTACAGAAATACAACTTTTCATTGTGTGTATATATAAGTTTCTTTACCCAAATATGGACTGGTAAATATATGACCTTTAACAACTGGTTCTAATTGGAGAAAGAGGAAAAGGTTGGGTCCACGCTAACACTGTATGTCATGAAAAATGCCCAATATTCAGAAGATATAAATGTATTTTTGCTATACACTTAAGTACTTTCTAACTTTTTACTAGTATAAACAGTGCTTCAGTAAACAGTTTTGTATGTATGCCATTTTATATTTGTTCAAGTATATCTGTATAATATGGAAGTGCTGGTTTAGAAAGCAAATGCATCTGTAATTTTGGTGGTGCTGCTGCCAGATTCTCCTCCATTGGAGTTGTGCCATTTTGCATTCCCACCAGCAGTTTATCCCTGCAATTTTGTTGACAGAATGTATTTTCAGATTTTTGTATTTCTGCCAATTTGTTGGGTGAGAAATGGTGTATAAATGTAGTTTAAATAAGCATTTCTCATATTTAAGCAGGGTTTATTGTATTTTATAGTTTTTTATGTCGGGTTGTCAGTCTTTTTCTTCTCAGTTTCTAGAAGCTCTTTATAGAACAGGGAGATTAGCTTTTGTCTGTGGTATGAGGTGCAGGTTTTTTCCGACACTTTGTCACGGTATTACTATTTCTCCTTTTCTCTCTAGCTTCTGAATTTTGAGTCATAATAACACCTTCCACATATCAGTTATAAGGAATTCACCCAGATATTTTTTTCAATTTTATTTTTAGAACTTTTGGGCCATTTGAAAGTTATCTTAACATATAGTATTAGTTATGGAACCAGTATAATATTTTTATAATGGCTACCCATTTGTTCTAGTGTCATTTATTTAAAAAATCCATATTTACCACCACTGAATTTAGATGGCCACTGTTGGACAAATAAATTCCCATATGTAGTTGGGTCTGTTTCTGGACATTCATTTCTGTTTCACTGGTCTGTTCATCAACCAACTTGACAGTGTTTTACTTATTGAAGTTTTTAAATATTCTCTACATCTAAGTTATCCTTTCTCAGTGCTTCTCTGTTTTTGATCTTTTTCCTAAAAAAGTGATTCTTCCCTGTTTGTTTTTCAACATAAATTTTATAACCAACTTACCTAGTTTGAGAAAATACCTAGGTTGATATTGGGAACACTCTCTAAATGTAGTCACCTTAAGGAATGTTTCCTTCCCAGAAGCGAAACACAGGAGAGCTAGGTATGTATCTCTCTTATATACCTTCCCAACTACTAGTGTAAACTACCAACAAGAGGTTAGGCAATAGTCTTTTAATTCCCTAGCACAGGGAGCAGGGTTTTTAATTTGTTGCTTAGAGGTCTTTTCAATTGATTTTTGTTAAATCAAAGATACATTTTACCTGTTCTCTAAGTTTCATCTAGCCCTTTGCTCCATGACTTTACTAGTTGACTTAAGATACCTGTCTTTTGACTAAATGAAATTGGTGTATTTCTGATGGCAACTCTGGTTAGTGTTAGATGCCCAGAGGACTGTGTTGAGAATTCTAACAGATAGAAAGAGTGTTGTCATCAGTTAGTAGTCTTTGCCATAGCTAAGATATTGGAGAATGGTGGGGGACTTGGCAAATAATGGGATCATTTGTATTTAATATATTTTGAAAGTCCTTACATATTATTAAATGATCACCTTTAGCATTTAAAATGACTTCATTGTTCGGATGATTTATAATTTATTTAATCAGTCAACATTTGGATTATTTCTATTTTTTTCTCTTAAAATTATGTACTTGATGCCTAATCTCTGAGCATAACCATGATTCTTTAGGTGAGGAATTTCTAATGTAAAAGGCACGGGCATTTTTAGTGTTTTGATAAATACCACCAGAATTTCTAAACTTTAATCATCTTCAGACTATCTTCCCAGTTAAAATGTCCTGTTTTATATTAAATGTATATGTACTACATGGTTTCTCCTTTTACATTATAGCTCATAATCTTATCCATAATGATTGAGTTTCTTTGAACTTCCCAGAATATACTGTCTGGTTTCTGGACTATTTCCCCTTTTAATTTTTATTAGCCAGTCAGTGTTCACCTGGGGTTCTTATTTGGGATCTACTGAATTGGAATACAGCTTGCTTTCAAGTACTATCCTATTTGTGCTCGTCCTTTTATGATCAGACTTTCAGATGAATGGAGATAATTAAGGTTTCCATTTTTCTTTGTCACTTTGCACTTTTTAAATTTCTTATGGCCTTCATTCTGCAGCAGCCACTTAACTGCAGTTGTGCCACAACTGTGTCCACTCTGTGTAGACAGAGCATAAAGGATAATGTTAAGAACTCAGGCTCTCAAGACCTTTGAGGTTCTAGTTGCACCACTTAATTCCTGGACAGGTTACTTACTCCTGTGTTTCAGTTTCTTCATCTCTAAAATGGAGGAAATAATGCTACCTACTTCATAGGGTTAAAGATTAATTGAGCTAATACTTGTTAAGTGTGTGAAATGATGACTACTACATAGTAAGGCTTTATTAATTACTATTTGCAGATCTGTTTAATAATTTTTATTAACTAGTAATAGTCTTTTCCGAGTCATTCAGTCTTTGACACTGTTGATTTTCCATCTTTTATAATTCTTGTTCTTTGCTTTTTGTTACTAGTGTGCTGGTTCTCTTTATTAGGGGTGATGGTTTAGGTACAGCTCCATCATTAAGGCAGTTTGGAGATAGAAATAAAAAGAAAATGAAAAAGGATGAGATTTGAAGACATTTCTAATCTATTTCTGCTTTATCTACCTCTTCTTTTTCTGCTTGTATTTTGAATTTTAGAGTTATGCTAATGCGTGGTCTTTAGAGACAGCTCCTTGAATCTCTGGTTGCCAAAAGTTCATGACTGTAAAAACTATGGTACTTCTTTGGCGATTTGTGTGTAAATATCTTACATGGATAAAGATTGTGCATGGATTTTATATGGATAAAGAAAAAGGATTGTGGGAATAGATAGTTAGTTGTATGTGATTCCAGTGGGTACTCAACGATTGTTATTTTAACTAGGTAGTTGACCTAATAGTAGGTAACAAATTGCCAGAGAAATACTGGATTGTTTTGGCTTATAAATGTTTGGGAATTCTGAATAGAAAATTTGATTCCTGTGCGTGAAACAGCTGTCTTTTATTTAGATGTTCATATTTGTATGTCAGGGCACTTTTGCTTGTGCTTGGTTTCATTAAAATTGTATGTTAGCCAGCAGATTTGAAGGGATGTGAGACTTTCAAAATAAAGTCCCAATACAGAGACTTCATATTTTTTAGATTAAAAAAAAATTCTAATAGTGAATAGAAATGCTGCCCTCTACTGTTGGTTGTGTTACTGTCATGTAAAAATATTGAACAACCTGTACTAGGATAATTTCTTTTAAGCATATATATTATTAGATTGGAGTACAATTATATAAAACATTACTCTGGTAACTTAGTTGTTAAACTCTATGCCAGCTCCCATTAGATATGTTCACTGTCGTCATTTTGACTTTTAGAAAATCTTGGGTCCTGGAACACACTTTAGTCTTAGCTTCTCATTTTACATGATAAGCTTTTAGTTAGTTGCTAGATTGATTCCTTATGGTTGTGTGATTCAAAGGTTGTATTGATAGCATATAAACAAACTAAAAAAAAGTTCTCTATATAATAAATATAATTTTTCTAAAATCATTGTTTTAATTTCTTATGTTATTTAATGTTTTTGAAATTCTAGTGAGCATTAAATAGGGATTTAAGATCTTTGTTTACTGTAAACGGAGGCACTGCCTCAACATGGTGATATTCAGCAGATTTTAACCTCTGGATTTCATGTTTTCCACTGTAAAATGAAGGGATGAGAAGAGATCATTTTAAAGATTTCCTTTATTATTGTTTGGCTGAGTCCTTCAGTATATGAAGTACTGTATATAAGATAGACATGGAAGTAAAGGTGACAGTATAGTGTTTTCCTCTAGATCAGGGGTTGGCCATTAGGCCAAATTGGGCCATGCTCGTTCATTTACTTAATGTATGGCTCCTTTTGTGCTACAACAGTGGAGTTGAGTAGTTGCAGAAGAGACCCTATGACATGCAAAGCTAAAGATATTTTTCCCATCTGGCCCTTTACAGAATATGTTGGCTAACCCCTGCCCCAGATTAACTTTTGGTTTAGTGTAGAAGATGTCTAAAAGGACAATTTTCAATAGATGTTTATAAAGGACACAAAGACAAAATGTCAGGAGTAGTTTAATTAGCACACAAAGGAAAAAATGCTTTAATCACTAGCCCCATTCTCCTGGTTTAGTAGCATAGTAACATCTTGAAGTAATTCCAGAACAGAGATTGCTGTTATCAGTCAGTAGCAGGTATCGTGCTTCACAGCCTCATCATCATCTTGAATTTTGTTTTTATAAAACCCGCAAATCTAAGTATGCAGCTCCATGCCTTTTTATAACTGATGACTACCCACATAAAAATACAAAACATTTCCAGTACCCCAGAAGACTTTCTTTTGCCCTTTCCAGAATGATATGTCATCCCCAGAGGTAATGATTTCTCTGACTTTTATCACTGTGGATTTTAAACTTCTTATGAATCATATAGATTAACTTCATATAATCATTCAGTGTGTATGGTTGCTCATGGCCTTTTTTACTCAGCATCTATATCACTATGTCTGTGTCAGCTTTTTCCTTTTTATTGCTGTGTAAGTATTCCATTGTATGAATACACTGCAACTTGTTTGTTGTGGGCATTTGGGGTGTTTCCTGTTTGGGAATGTTATGAATAAAGCTGCATTAAACAATTTTGTACTAGTCTTTTTGTGGGGTTATGCACTCATTTCTCTTGGGTATGTACCTCTGAAGTAGAGGGGGAGGAACCAAAAACACGTTTTCACCTACTTTTTATAAGTTTTGACTTGTTCCCTGCTCTATTACAAAATGGTAACTTTACATTTCTTCATAAACCCTGTGTCTAAGGCAGTCTACTTTTTGGCTAAATGAGACAGGTTTTAGTTATGATGCCAGCTTTGGTTGATGTTGGGTGTTGACAGATCTTTGCTGAGAACTCTGATAACAGGTTGAAGGAAAAAGTGCTGTCATCAGTTAGTCTCTGCCATGGCTAAGGGATTGGAGAAGGATGAGGGACTTGGCAGAGCAATGAGGTCATTTATATTTAATTTATTCTGAAAATTCTTACATGTCACTGAATACATTTCTACATTTCTATAGCATTTAAAATTCATTGTTTGGATATGTCATAAGACTTCTTAATTTCATTGTACTTTTCACTTTCAGAATGTCTACTTGCTCTTTTTTTTTTGTATCGTTAATGTACAATCACTTGAACAACATTATGGTTACTAGAGTCCCTATTATCAAGACCCTTCCTCCCACATACCCCATTACCGTCACTGTCCATCAGTGTAGTAAGATGCTATAGAGTCATTACTTGTCTTCTCTGTAAATACTGCCTTTCATATGTGTGTCCCCCCCCCACTACATTATGTGTGCTAATCGTAATGCCCCTTTTCCCCCCTTATCCCTCCCTTTCCACCCATCCTCCCCAGTCCCTTTCCCTTTGGTAACTGGTAGTCCATTCTTGGGTTCTGTGAGTCTGCTGCTGTTTTGTTCCTTCAGTTTTGTCTTTGTTCTTTTACTCCACACATGAGTGAAATCATTTGATACTTGTCTTTCTCCGCCTCACTTATTTCACTGAGAATAATACACTCTAGCTCCATCCATGTTGTTGCAAATGGTAGGATTTGTTTTCTTCTTATGGCTGAATAATATTCCATTGTGTATATGTACCACATCTTCTTTATCCATTCATCTACTGATGGACACTTCGGTTGCTTCCATTTCTTGGCTATTGTAAATAGTGCTGCGATAAACATAGGGGTGCATATGTCTTTTTCAAACTGGGCTGCTGCATTCTTAGGGTAAATTCCAAGGAGTGGAATTCCTGGGTCAAATGGTATTTCTATTTTGAGTTTTTTGAGGAACCTCCATACTGCTTTTCACAATGGTTGAACTAATTTGCATTCCCACCAGCAGTGTAGGAGGGATCCCTTTTCTCCACATCCTCGCCAACATTGTTTGTGTTTTGGATGTTGGCCATCCTCCCTGGTGTGAGGTGATATCTCATTGTGGTTTTAATTTGCATTTCTCTGATGATTAGGGATGTGGAGCATCTTGTCATGTGCCTGTTGGCCATCTGAATTTCTTTTGGAGAAGTGTCTATTCAGCTCCTCTGCCCATTTTTTAATTGGCTTATTTGCTTTTTGTTTGTTGAAGTGCATGAGCTCTTTATATATTTTGGATGTCAACCCCTTATCGGATATGTATTTATGAATATATTCTCCCATACGTACCAAATAGCCTTAATTACTGTGGCTTTGTAGTAGAACTTGAAGTCAGGGAGTGTAATACCCCCTGCTTTATTCTTCCTTCTCAGGATAGCTTTGGCTATTCAGGGTCTTTTGTCGTTCCATATGAATTTTAGAACTATTTGCTCTAGTTCACTGAAGAATGCTATTGGTATTTTGATAGGGATTGCATTGAATCTCTAGATTACTTTAGGCAGGATGCCCATTTTGACAATATTAATTCTTCTTAGCCAAGAGCATGGGATGAATTTCCATTTATTAGTGTCCTCTTTAATTTCTCTTAAGAGTGTCTTGTAGTTTTCAGGGTATAGGTGTTTCACTTCCTTGGTTAGGTTTATTCCTAGGCATTTTATTCTTTTTGATGCAACTGTGAATGGAATGGTTTTCCTGATTTCTCTTGCTGCTAGTTCACCATTAGTGTATAGTAATGCAACAGATTTCTGTATATTAATTTTGTATCCCGCAACTTTGCTGAATTCAGATATTAGATCAGGTAGTTTTGGAGGGCATTCTTTAGGGTTTTTTATGTACAATATCATGTCATCTTCAAATAGGGACAGTTTGACCTCTTCCTTGCCAGTCTGGATTGGATGCCTTTTATTTCTTTGTGTTGTATGATGGCCATGGCTAGGAACTCCAGAACTATGTTGAATAAAAGAGGGAAGAGTGGGCATCCTTGTCTCATTCCCAATCTTAAAGGAAAAGCTTTCAGCTTCTCGCTGTTAAGCATAATGTTTGCTGTGGGTTTGTCCTATATGGCCTTTATTATGTTCAGGTACTTCCCCTCTATATCCATTTTGTTGAGAGTTTTTATCATGAAGGGATGTTGAATTATGTCAAATGCTTTTTCAGCATCTATCGAGATGATCATGTGGTTTTTATCCTTCTTTTTGTTGATGTGGTGGATGATGTTGATGGATTTTCGAATGTTGTACCATCCTTGCATCCCTGGAATAAATCTTACTTGATCATGATGGATGATCTTTTAGATATATTTTTGAATTCGGTTTGCTAATATTTTGTTGAGTATTTTTGCATCTATGTTCATCAGGGATATTGGTTAGTAATTTTCTTTTTCTGTGGTGTCTTTGCCTGGTTTTGGTATTAGAGTGATGTTGGCCTCATAGAATGAGTTTGGGAGTATTCCCTCTCTTCTACTTTTTGGAAAACTTTAAAGAGGATGGGTATTAGGTCTTCACTAAATGTTTGATAAAATTCAGCAGTGAAACCATCTGCTCCAGGAGTTTTGTTCTTAGGTAGTTTTTGATTACCAAATCAATTTCTTTGTTGGTAATTGGTCTATTCAGATTTTCTGTTTCTTCCTGGGTCAGCCTTGGAAGGTTGTATTTTTCTAGAAAGTTGTCCATTTCTTCTAGGTTATCCAGTTTGTTACCATGTAATTTTTCATAGTATTCTCTCATAATTCTTTGTATTTCTGTGGTGTCCGTAGTGATTTTTCCTTTCTCATTTCTGATTCTGTTTATGTGAGTAGACTCTCTTTTTTCTTGATAAATCTGGCTAGGGGTTTATCTATTTTGTTTATTCTCTCTAAGAACGAGCTCCTGCTTTCATTGATTCTTTCTATTGTTTTATTCTTCTTGATTTTATTTATTTATGCTCTAATCTTTATTATGTCCCTCCTTCTACTGACTTTGGGCCTCATTTGTTCTTCTTTTTCTAGTTTTGTTAATTGTGAGTTTAGACTGCTCATTTGGGATTGTTCTTTCTTGAGGTAGACCTGTACTGCAATATACTTTCCTCTTAACATAGCCTTCGCTGCATTGCACAGATTTTGTGGTGTTGAATTATTGTTGTCATTTGTCTCCATATATTGGTTGATCTCTGTTTTTATTTGGTCATTGATCCACTGGTTATTTAGGAGCATGTTGTGAAGGCTCCATGTGTTTGTGGGATTTTTCATTTTCTTTGCATAATTTATTTCTAGTTTCATACCTTTGTGGTCTGAGAAGCTGGTTGGTACAATTTCAGTCTTTTTGAATTCACCGAGGCTCTTTCTGTGGCCTAGTATATGATCCATTCCTGAAAATGTTCCATGTGCACTTGAGAAGAATGTGTTTTCGCTGCTTTTGGGTGTAGAGTTCTGTAGATGTCTGTTAGGTCCATCTGTTCTATTGTGTTGTCCAGTGCCTCTGTCTCCTTATTTTCTATCTGGTTGATCTGTCCTTCAGAGTGAGTGGAGTGTTGAAGTGTCCTAGAATGAATGCATTGCATTCTATTTCTCCTTTTAATTCTGTTAGTATTTGTTTCACATATGTAGGTGCTCCTGTGTTGGGCGCATAGATATTTATAATGGTTATATCTTCTTGTTGGATTGACCCTTTTATCATTATGTAATGTCCTTCTTTGTCTCTTGTGACTTTGTTTTGAAGTCTATTTTGTCTGATACAAGTACTGTAACTCCTGCTTTTTTCTCCCTATTAGTTGCATGAAATATCTTTTTCCATCTCTTCACTTTTAGTCTGTGTATGTCTTTGGGTTTGAAGTGAGTCTCTTGTAGGTAGCATACAGATGGGTCTTGTTTTTTTATCCATTCAATGACTCTTTGTCTTTTGATTGGTGCATTCAGTCCATTTACATTTAGGGTGATTATTGGTAGGTATATACTTATTGGCATTGCAGGCTTTAGATTCGTGGTTACCAAAGGTTCAAGGTTAACTTCCTTACTATCTAAGAGTCTAACTTAACTCACTTCATATGCTATTACAAACACAACTTAAAGGTTCTTTTTTTTTTCTTCCTCCTTTTTCTTCCTCCGTTCTTTGTATGTTATGAATCATATTCTGTACTCTTTGTCTATCGCTTGGGTGATATCTATTTAGCCTTAGGAATACTTCCATCTATAGGAGTCCCTCCAAAATGCACTGTTCAGGTGGTTTGTGGGAGGTAAATTCTCTCAGCTTTTGCTTATCTGGGAATTGTTTAATCCCTCCTTCAAATTTAAATTGATAACCTTGTTGGGTAGAGTATTCTTGGTTCAAGGCCCTTCTGCTTCATTGCCTTAAATATATCATGCCATTCTCTTCTGGCCTGTAAGGTTTCTGTTGAGAAGTCTGATGATAGCCTGATGGGGTTTCCTTTGTATGTGATCTTTTTTCTCTCTCTAGCTGCTTTTAAAAGTCTGTCTTTATCCTTGATCTTCGCCATTTTAATTATTATATGTCTTGATATTGTCTTCCTTGAGTCCTTTGTGTTGGGAGATCTGTTGTTTCCATGGCTTGAGAGACTATCTCCTTCCCCAGATTGGGGAAGTTTTCAGCAGTTACCTCCTCAATGACAGTTTGTATCCCTTTTTCTCTCTCTTCTTCTTCTGGTACCCCTATTATGCGAATATTGTTGCTTTTGGATTGGTCATACAGTTCTCTCAATATTCTTTCATTTTTATTGATTCTTTTTTCTCTCTGTGCCTCAGTGCTCTTTGTATTCCTCTTCTCTAATTTCTATTCTTCTACTACATCTAATTTGCTTTTAAATCCCTCCATTGTATGTTTCATTTCAGATATGGAATTTCTTAATGATTGAATTTCTGATTTAAGTTCGTTCCTGAGTTCTTGAATATTTTTCTGTACCTCCATAAGCATGTTTATAATTTTTATTTTGAACTCTCTTCCAGGAAGATTGGTGAGTTCAGTTTCATTTGGCCCTCTTTCAGGGGTTTGGGAGATTTTGGTCTCAACCATGTTCTTTTGACGTTTCATATTTCTGTGTTGTGCCCACTAGTGTGCAGATACTCCAGTCTCTGGAGCTGCTCAACCCCTAGAGTGAGGTTGGGGGTCATAGTGGAGTGGAACTAGTTCCTGAGGGGAGGAAAGATCTGTTTCGTGATTCCCATCTGCGGTGCCTGTCTCCAGTGTCAGAGCCAGTGGGTCAAGCACTCAGGTGTAAGCCTCTGTGCTTTGCGTCTCTAGCTGTTGTAGGCTGGGCCTCCTTCTTGCTGGCCTGATGCCAGCCCAGTGACTGCCAGTTTGCGAACCAGTGCCTGCAGGCTAGGAGTAATGTGCAGCAGGCTGCGCGTCACAGTGGGGGGCCCTCGGAGCTGAATAGGCAGCCAGGGGGATGGAGCACCTGAAGCTCCTCAAAGTTCCCAACCAGCTGGGCAGAGCCCGCCCAGGCAACCTTGTCCAGCTCTCCCTTCTCCCATGCAGCAAGCTCTGTGCAAACCCCGCCCCTTCAGCAGCCCTCTAGCTTCTAGGTAGCCACTCAGACCTCCCGCCCCTCCTCTGGGATGTGGATCCCTACCTCTACTGACGGCCAGAATGTCAGTCTCCCAAGCACTCCGCCCATGCAAGCTCCCCAACTTCCAGAGCACCACACAATATAGGCTTCCACTCATAAAGCAGATCTCCGGGGCTAGGCACTGAGCAGTCCCAAGCTTCCACCTCCTCCCCGCTCTGTTTCTCTTCCTCCCACTGGTGAGCTGGGGTGGGGGCAGGGCCCAGGTCCTGCTGGATTAAGGCTTTCCTCCGTTACCCTGTTTCGTAAGGTCTGCTCTGTTCTTGAGGTCTGTATGCAGTCTGGTTCAGCCTTCTTTTCTTGTTGCTGTTTTAGGGTTAGTTGTATGAATTAACTATATTTTTGTATTATTTGTGTTTTTGGGCAGAGTTCTCCGTGTCACCTCTCATGCTGCCATCTTGAATCCAATCCTATTTGCTCTTTTAAAGAGGTTTTAGTTTTATTATATTCACTTTGTATGTTATTTCCTCTTTGTTGTTTTATGTATTTAAAATTACCATTTTAAAGCCCATCTCTGTTAGTCTTAACATCTGTGTCATCTGTGGTTCTGTTGTGAGTCTACTTTTGATCGTTCTTTCCTTATTAATGTTTTCTTGATTCATCCCGTATCTTAAAATTTTTTGTGTGCTTTACATTATGTATGAAAGATTCTTAGAGATTAACCAATGTTATTTTTCAAGAAGGTAAAATGAACGTAATCAACTAGGAGTTGAGTTTGTTTAGGGCTGGGTTTCTGTGTTAGTTACTTTCAGCTTATATTTTCAAGTAAAGAATGAGATCAGTTCTGTGTCTTTCATACGTCCTTTCCACCAGCTTACTTAAGAATCTAAGAACTGTAAGGCTGCAGAAATGTTTCACTGCTTTTCCAGTCCAGTTCCCAGCCTCCTATACTGCAGTACCTCTGTAAATGACCCATGGAGGTGACCCAGTATGTGGGGATAGCAAACTCCTTTTTAGGCCCCTCCGCATTCCCACTTGTCTTGCCAACCCACATTATTCAAAATGCTGCTCCTTACCTCAGCAGAGTTCCTTAACCTATATGAGTCCCAATCCTTTGTCCACCTGGGTCTAAAGTGGCCAAATACTGCATTTAGGTAAGTGTCTGCCTTTTTAAGAAAAGACTTATCTCTTGGAATTTGGGTTCTTTAGACTAATTTGTGTACAGAAATTTCCTTTTTTTCTTAATTAAACTTTTTATTTTGTGATGATTGTCGATTCATGTACCCTTGAAATAATACAGAGATTTCACATGCCCTTTACCCAGTTTCCTCCACTAGTAACTCTAGTACAGCCAGGATATTAACTAACAAGGATATTTACATTATTATAGTCAAAATACAGAACATTTCCATTACCACAGACTCCCTCATGTTGCCTTTTTTCTATCTACCCCATTTCCCCTTCTTAAGTCCCACCCCTCTCCCCTTCTTAATTCACAGTTACTCTACTTATCTGTATTCTATTTCTGTAACTTTGTCATTTCAAGGATTCTATATAAATGACATAAGTATGGCAACTTTTTGGATTGCATTTTTTTTTTAACTCAGCAAAATTTTCTAGAGATTCAACCAGAAAGTGTTGTTGCATATATTAATAGTTTGTTGCTTTTTGTTGCCGAGTACTCTTACATTTTATGGTTGTACCACCATTTAACCATTCACTTGTTGAAGGATATCTGAGTTTTTCCAGTTTTTGGCTATTACAAATAAAAGCTTCTATTAAACATTCATGTATAGGTTTTTGTGTCAACATAAGTATTCATTTCTCTGGGTCAAATACCCAGGAGTATAAATTGCTGGGTCATAATCATGGTTGCATATTTATATTTAAAGAAACTGCTAAACTGCTTTTAAATGACTGTACCATTTTTACATTCCCTTCAGCAATATATGAATGATCCAGTTTCTCTGCATCCTTGACAGCATTTGGTGTTGTCATTATTTTTTATTTTAGCCATGTTCATAGGTGTGTGGTGATATCTCATTGTGGTTTTAATTTACATTTCCCTAATGACTAACAATGTTTAACATCTTATCATGTGCTTATTTGCCATCTGTATATTGTTCTTGGTGAAATATCTCTTCATATCTTTTGCCCATAATCTAATTGCATTTTTTTTTTACTGTTGAGTTTTGAGAGTTCTTTACATAATGTAGTATACTAGTCTTTTGTCAAACTTGTCACTTGTAAATATTTCTCCTAGTCTGTAGCTTGCCTTTTATCTTTTTATTAGGATCTTTCATTGAGCAAAGCTTTTTAATTTTGATGAAATTTTAATTATTAATTTTAATTTATCCTTTTATGGGTCATGCTTTTGGTGGCAAATCTAAGATTTCTTTGCTTAGCCCTGAGTCCTGAAGATGTTTTCTGTTTAAAAAAAAAATTAAGTCCATGATCCATTTTGAGTTATCTTTAACATATGAAATTAGATTGATGGTTTTTTGTTTTGTTTTGTTTTTGTCTGTAGATGTCCAAATGCACCATTTGTTGAAAAGCCTGTCTTTCCTCCACTGAATTGCTTTTACAGCTGTGTCATAAATTGGCTGGGCATATATATACACTTCCATTGATATATGTGCTTATACCTCCATTAATATCACACAGTTGTGATTACTGTAGCTGTACATTAAGCTATTGCGTAGACTGATTCCTCCCATTTTACTTTTTCAGAATTGTTTTATCCTTTCTAGTTCTTTGCCTTTCCAAGTTTACAAATTTTATAATAAACTTTTCAAAACTACAAAACATCATGCTGGGATTTTGAAAGGGTTTTAATTGTGTAATCTGTATGTCAACTTGGGGAAAATTGGCATATTTACTATGTTGAGTCTTCCAATCTATGAACATGGTATGGCTCTCCATTTATTATATTATCTTTAATTTCTGTCATCAGCATTGTGTAATTATCAGCATACAAGTCTGGTATACTTTTGTCAGATTTACACATTAGTATGTTATTTCTGTTTTCAGTTATTGTGTAAGTTTTACTCTTTATTAATTTGATGTTCATATGTTCATTGCTAGCATATAAACATGCAGGTAACTTTTGTATTTTTATCTTGTGTCCTGTGATCTTTTGAGTTCATTGGTTGTAGGAGTTTCTTTGCAGGTTCCTTAAGATTTTCTGTGAGGACAAGCCCGCAAATTAGGACAGTTTCATTTCTTCCTTTCTGATATCTATGTTTTTAATTCCTTTCGCTGCCTTATTGCATTGACTAGAACTTAGAGCACTGTGTTGAATAAGAGTGCTGAAAGCAGACATCCGTTCCTTGTTCTGACTTCAGAGAAAAACATTCAGTTTTTCACCATTAAGTGTATTTACTGTTGTTTTTTTTAGCTGCTCTTTTTCAAGTTGAGGAAGATTCCCTCTAGTCCCTTTTGTCTGAAAGTTTTTATCATGAATGAATGTTGTATTTTCTCATATGCTTTTTCTGCATCGTTATTTTTCTTCTTTAGTCTGTTAATATGGAGGATAACATTGATTTTCAAATATCAAACCAGGCTTACATCCCTGGAATAACCTCATTGGGTCAACATAATATTTTTATATGTTGCTGAATTTTATTTGCTAATGTTTTGTTAAAGTTCTTTCTGTCTATATTCATGAACGTCATTGGACTGTTGTTTTGTTTTTATGTATTTAGTTTTGTTATCAAGTTAATATTAGCTTCATAAAATTAATTAGAAAGTTCTCCCAATTTTTGTCATTCTTACTTGATATTAGTCAATTTTATTATTTCACAGCTCTTTGTTTTATTGATTTTTTTCTATTTTTCTGTTTTTTCATTGATTTTTGCTTTTTTATTTCTGCTTGACTTGGGTTTCTGCTAACTCTTTTTAATATATCTTAAAAGCTTACATTATTTATGCTTTTCCTTTTCTCAGCTATGTATTAGATACATTAAAAGTGCTATAAATTTCCCTGTCAGCTCTGTTTTAACTGTTTCTAATATATTTTGATACGTTGTATTTTAATTTTCAATTAATTCAGTGGATGTTTAAAAAAAATTGCACTTTGACCCATGGATTATTTAGAAGTGTGTTGTTTAGTTTCCAAGTGTTTGGAGATTTTCCTGATATCTTTCTGTTCTTAATTTCTAGTTTGATTCCATTGTGATTGGAGAACACACTGTATGATTTCAGTTCCTTTAAGTTGGTAGAGGTTTTTCTAATGCCAAGATATAGTCTATTAATACATGTTTTGTGAGCACTTGAAAAGAATGTGTTCTGCTGCTATTGGGTTGAATGTTCTGTAAGTCTTATTCAATCTTGATTGCTCATGATGTTGAGTTTTTCTGTATCCTTACTTATTTTCTTTGTAGTTCCATCAATTGTTGAGAGAGGGGTGTTGAAGTCTCCAACTATATTGTGGATTTGTCCATTTCTTCTTACAGTTCTGTCAGTGTTTGCTTCATTAACATTTTGCACCTCCGTTGTTGGGTACTGCGCAATTAGAATGGCTGTGTCATCTTGGCAGATTGACCCATTTATCATTATGTAATGTTACTCTCTGTCTCTGGTAATTTTCTTTGCTCTGAAGTCTACTTATTTGATATTACTGTAGTTACTCCTGTTTTCCTTCGATTAATATTTGCACAGTACTTATTTTTCCATCTTTTTAGTTTCAGCCTGGCTGTATCATTATAGTTGAAGTGAGTTTCTTATAGACAGCATATAGTTGGGTCATGAGTTTTAATCTACTCTTATTAATTTGCACTTAATGTAATTATGGATATTTTAGGGATTAAGTCTGCCATTTTTTTTCTGTTTTTAATTTGTTTTGTTACTCCTGCCTTCTGAATTATTTGAACATTTTTTAGATTTATATTTTACCTATAGTATTTATTTTCTTTCCAAATAATTTTTTCACTGAAATATAATTGACATGTAATATCATATTAGCTTCAGATGTACAACATAATAATTCAGTATTTAATAATCACTACAGTAAGTATAGTTACCATCTTACACCATATAAAGGTCCAAAAGTTTTTTTCTTGTGATGAAAATTTAAGATTTTCACTCTCAGCAGCTTTCAAGTATGCAATACAGTATTAACTATAGTTACCATGCTGTATGTTACATCCTTTTGACTTATTTTATAACTTGAGGTTTGTATCTCTTGATCCCCTTCATGTATTTTGCTCCCTGTATCTATGAGTTTGTTAATTTGTTTTGCCTTTTAAATTCCACATGTACATGAAATCATATGGTATATGTCTTTCTCTGTCTGGCTTATTTCACTTAGCATAACACCCTCAAGGTCCATCCATGTCACAAATGGTAGTATTTCATCCTTTTTTTGGCTGAGTAGTATTCCATTGTATGTATATACCATATCTTCTTCATCCATCAGCATACACTTAAGTATCTTGGCTATTGTAAGTAATGCTGTAATGAACATAGGGATAGCATATATTTTTTTGAATTAGTGTTTTCGTTTTCTTTGGATAAATACCCAGAAGTAGAATTCCTAGGTGTTAGCTAGTTCTGTTTTTAATTTTTTGAGAAACCTCCATATTTTCCATAGTGGTTGCACCCATAATGGGAAGTCTACTTTCCCAACAGTACATGAGGGTTCCCTTTTCTCTACATCCTCACCAACACTTGTTATTTCTTTTGGTAATAGCCATTGTCTTTTTGATAATAGCCATTCTGGCAGGGGTGAGGAGATACCTCCTTGTGGTTTTGGTTTGCATTTCCCTAATGATTAGTGATGTTGAACATCTTTTCATGTGCCTGTAGGCCATCTGTCATCTTTGGAAAAATGTCTCTTCAGATCCTCTGTGCATTTTTTAATCATTTGTTTTTTTGGTGTTGAATTATATGAATTTTTAAATATATTTTGGGCATTAACCTTGTATCAGATATGTCATTTGCAAATATCTTCTCCCATTCAGTAGGTTGCCTTTTCATTTTGTTGATGGTTTCCTGCTCTGTGCAGAAGCTTTTTAATTTGATGTAGTTCCATTTGTTTATTTTTGCTTTTGTTACCCCTGCCTCTGGAGTCAGATCAAAAAATCATCCCCAAGGTCAGTATTAACAAAGCTTACTGCCTGGATTTCCAGTAGTTTTATGGTTTTAGGCCTTATATTCAACTCTTTAATCCATTTTGTATTGATTTTTGTGTATGGTGTAAGGTAGTGAGTGGTCCAGTTTTCCCAACTTATTGAAGAGACTGACCTTTCCCCATTGTATATTCTTGCTTCCTTTGTCATAAATTAATTGACCATATATGTGTGGGTTTTTTTGGGGCTCTATTCTTTTCATTGAGCTATGTGTTTCTTTTTATGCCAATACCATACTATTTTAATTACTATGGCTTTGTAATAGGGCTTAAAATCAGGGAGAAAATAAACAAAATAGATAAACCCCTAGCCAGACTTATCAAGAAAAAAAGAGAATCTACTCACATAAACAGAATCAGAAATGAGAAAGGAAAAATCACTATGGACACCACAGAAACACAAAGAATTATTAGAGAAAGCTATGAAACATTATATGGTAACAAATTAGAAGAAATGGACAACTTTCTAGAAAAATACAACCTTCCAAGATTGGCCCAGAAAGAAACAGAAAATATGAACAGACCAATTACCAGCAACAAAATTGAACTGGTAATCAAAAATCTACCTAAGAACAAAACGACTGGACAGCCCCGGTGGCTTCACCGCTGAATTTTATCAAATATTTAGTGAAGATCTAATATCCATCCTCCTTAAAGTTTTCCAAAGAGTAGAAGAAGAGGGAATACTTCCAAACTCATTCTATGAGGCTAGCATCACTCTAATACCAAAACCAGGCAAAGACACCACAAAAAAAGAAAATTACAGACCAATATCCCTGATGAACATAGATGCAAAAATACTCAACAATATATTAGCAAACTGAATTAAAAAGTACATCAAAAAGATCACCCATCATGAACAAGTAGGATGGATTTATTCCAAGGATGCAAGGATGGTACAACATTCGAAAATCCATCAACATCATCCACCACATCAACAAAAAGAAGGACAAAAACCACATGATCATATCCATAGATGCTGAAAAAGCATTTGACAGAATTCAACATCCCTTCATGATAAAAACTCTCAACAAAATGGATATAGAGGGGAAGTACCTGAACATAATAAAGGCCATATATGACAAACCCACAGCCATCATTAAACTTAGCGAGAAGCTGAAAGCTTTTCCTTTAAGATCGGGAACAAGACAAGGATGCCCACTCTTCCCATTTCTATTCAACATAGTACTGGAGGTCCTAGCCACGGCAATCAGACAACACAAAGAAATAAAAAGCATCCCAAATGGCAAGGAAGAAGGTAAACTGACCCTGTTTGCAGATGATATGATATTGTACATTAAAAACCCTAAAGAATCCACTCCAAAACTACTAGATCTAACATCTGAATTCAGCAAAGTTGTGGGATACAAAATTAATACGCAGAAACCTGTGGCATTCCTATACACTAACAATGAAGTAGCAGAGAGAGCAATCAGGAAAACCATTCCATTCACAGTTGCATCAAAAAGAATAAAATACCTAGGAATAAACCTAACCAGGGAAATGAAAGACCTATACTGTGAAAACTACAAGACACTCATTAGAGAAATTAAAGAAGATACCAATAAATGGAAACACATCCCATGCTCATGGATAGGAAGTATTAATATTGTCAAAATGGCCATCCTGCGTAAAGCAATCTACACATTAAATGCAATTCCTATCCAAGTACCAACAGCATTCTTAAACGAAGTAGAGAAAACTGTTCTAAAATTCATGTGGAACCAAAAGAGACCCTAAATAGCCAAAGCAATCCTGAAAACGAACAATAAAGCGGGGGGATTATGCTCCCCAACTTCAAGCTCTACTACAAAGTCACAGTACTCAAGACAATTTGGTACTGGCACAAGAATAGACCCATAGACCAGTGGAACAGATTAGAGAGCCCTGATATAAACCCAACCATATATGGTCAATTAATATATGATAAAGAAGTCATGGACATACAATGGGGAAATAATAGCCTCTTCAACAGCTGGTGTTGGCAAAAGTGGACAGCTACATGTAAGAGAATGAAACTGGATTATTGTTTAACCCCATACACAAAAGTAAACTCGAAATGGATCAAGGACCTGAATGTAAGTCATGAAACCATAAAACTCTTAGAAGACAACATATTAAAAAATATCCTGAATATAAGCATGAGCAACTTCTTCCTGAACGCATCTCCTCGAGCTAGGGAAACAAAAGCAAAAATGAACTCTTGGGACTACATCAAACTAAAAAGTTTCTGTACAGCAAAGGACACCATCAACAGAACAAAAAGGCATCCTACAGTATGGGAGAATATATTTGTAAATGACGTATGCGACAAGGGGTATACATCCAAAATATGTAAAGAGCTTACATGCCTCAAAACCCAAAAAGCAAATAACCCGATTGAAAAATGGGCAGAGGATATGAAGAGACAGTTCTCCAAAGAAAACATTCAGATGGCTAACAGACATATGAAAAGATGCTCCACATGACTAATCATCAGGGAAATGCAAATTAAAACCGCAGTGAGATATTACCTCACACCAGTAAGCATGGCCCGCATCCAAAAGACTAAGAACAACAAATGCTGGCGAGGATGAGGAGAAAGGAGATCCCTTGTACACTGCTAGTGGTAATGTAAGCTAATTCAGTCATTGTGGAAAGCAATATGGGGGTTCCTCAAAAAACTAAAAATAGAAATACTGTTTGACCCTGGAATCCCACTCCTTGGAATTTACCCAAAGAATACAATTTCTCAGATTCAAAAAGACATATGTACCCCTATGTTTCTTGCAGCACTTTTTGCAATAGCCAAGATATGGAAGCAACCTAAATGTTCATCAGTAGATGAATGGATAAAGAAGGTGTGGTACATATACACAGTGGAATACTATTCAGCCATAAGAAAGAAACAAATCCTACCATTTGCAACAACATGGGTGGAACTCGAGGATATTATGCTCAGTGAAATAAGCCAGGTGGAGAAAGACAAGTGCCAAATGATTTCCCTCATTTGTGGAGTATAACAACGCAGCAAAACTGAAGGAACAAAAGAGCAACAGACTCAGAGACTCTAAGAAGGAACTAGTGGTTACCAAAGGGGAGGGGTGTGGGAGGGTGGGTAGGGAGGGTGTGAGAAGGGGATTGAGGGGTATTTTGTTTAGTACACATGGTGTGGGGGATCACGGGGAAAACAGTGTAGCACAGAGAAGGCAAATAGTGAATCTGTGGCATCTTACTACACTGATGGACAGTGACTGCATTGGGGTATGGGTGGGGACTTGATGATATGGGTAAATGTAGTGACCACATTTTTTTCATGTGAAACCTTCGTAAGAGTGTATATCAATAATACCATAATAAAACAAATAATTAAAAAAAACCCCTAGTGTTCGACCTGTTCACATCTCCCACCTGCACCCCTGGCAACTACTGATCTTTATTCTGTCTCCATAGCTTTGCCATTTCCAAAATATCTTTTCATTGGAATTATATAGTATATAGATTTTTCATGGTTTCCTTCACTTAGTAACATGCATTTAAGTTTTCTCTTTCTTTTGGTGGCTTGATGGCACATTTCTTTTTATCACTGAATAAGATTCCATTTTTGCATGTACCAACAATGAACTGTTTATTGTTTATCCAGTCACCTAATTGAAAGGTGTCTTGGCTACTTCTGAGTTTTGGCAATTATGAATAAAGTTGTTATACGCATCAGGATTTGTGTGGATTTAAGTTTTTAAAATATTTGGGTATATACCAAGGAATCGATTGCTCGATTGTATGGTAAGAGTATGTTTAGTTTGGTGAGAAACTGCCAAACTGTCTTCTAAAATGGCTTTGCCCTTTTGTATATCTACCAGCAGTGAATGAGAATGAGAGTCCTGTTACTCCTCATATTCATTGGATTATGGGGGTGTCAGTGTTTTGCATTTTAGTCATTCTATTAGGGTGTCATAGTATCTCATAGTATTTTTTAATTAAAAAAATTTTTTGTTTTGCTATTATTAATGTACAATTACATGAGCAATATTATGGTTACTAGACTCCCCATATTATCAAGTCCCTACCACATACCCCATTACAATCACTGTCCATCAGCATAGTAAGATGCTATACAATCACTACTTGTCTTCTCTTGTGTTGTACTGCCTTCCACGTATACACCCCTCCTGCTAATTGTAATACCCCTTTTCCCTCCTTATTCCTGCCTTCCCACCCATCTTCGCCAGTTCCTTTCCCTTCGGTAACTGTTAGTCCATTCTTGGGTTCTGTAAGTCTCCTGCTGTTTTGTGCTTTCAGTTTTTTCTTTGTTCTTATACACCACAGATGAGTGAAATCATTTGATACTTGTCTTTTTTGGCTGGGCTTATTTCACTGAGCATAATACCCTTTAGCTCCATCCATGTTGTTGCGAATAGTGGGATTTGTTTTCTTCATTTGGCTGAATAATATTCCATTGTGTATATGTACCACGTCTTCTTTATCCATTCATCTACTGATGGACACTTAGGCTGCTTCCATTTCTTGGCTATTGTAAATAGTGCTGCGATAAACATAGGGGTGCATCTGTCTTTTTCAAATTGGGCTGCTGTATTCTTAGGGTAAATTCCTAGGAGTGGAATTCGTGGGTCAAATGGTATTTCTATTTTGAGTTTTTTGAGGAACCTTCATACTGCTTTCCACAATGGCTGAACTAATTTACATTGCACCAGGAGTGTAGGAGGGTTCCCCTTTCTCCACATCCTCACCAACATTTGTTGTTGTTTGTCTTTTGGATGTTTATCATCCTAACTGGTGTGAGGTGATATCTCATTGTGGTTTTATTTATTTATTTATTACATTACATCTGCTAATCATAATGCCCCTTTTTCCCTCTTATGCCTCCCTTCCCACCCATCTTCCCCAGTCCTTGGGTTCTGTGAGTCTGCGGCTGTTTTGTTCCTTCAGTTTTTTTCTTTGTTCATATACACCACAGATGAGTGAAATCATTTGATACTTGTCTTTTTCGGCTTGGCTTATTTCACTGAGCATAATATCCTCTAGCTCCATCCATGTTGTTGCAAATGGTAGGATTTGTTTACTTCTTATGGCTGAATAATATTCCATTGTGTATATGTACCACATCTTCTTTATCCATTCATCTACTGATAGACACTTAGGTTTCTTCCATTTCTTGACTATTGTAAATAGTGCTGCAATAAACATAGGGGTGCATGTGTCTTTTTCAAACTGGGCTGCTGCATTCTTAGGGTGAATTCCTAGGAGTGGAATTCCTGGGTCAAATGGTATTTCTATTTTGAGTTTTTTGAGGAACCTCCATACTGCTTTCCACAATGGTTGAACTAATTTGCATTCCCACCAGCAGTGTAGGAGGGTGCCCTTCTTTCCACATCGTCACCAACATTTGTTGTTGTTTGTGTTTTGGATGTTGGCCATCCTCACTGGTGTGAGGTGATATCTCATTGTGGTTTTAATCTTCATTTCTCTGATGATTATCGATGTGGAGCATCTTTTCATGTGCCTGTTGGTCACCTGAATTTCTTCTTTAGAGAAGTGTCTGTTCATGTCCTCTGTCCATTTCTTAATTGGATTATTTGCTTTTTGTTTGTTAAGGTGCATGAGTTCTTTATATATTTTGGATGTCAACCCCTTATCGGATACGTCATTTATGATTATATTCTCCCATACTGTAGGATGTCTTTTTGTTCTACTGATGGTGTCCTTTGCTGTACAGAAGCTTTTCAGCTTGATAGAGTCCCACTTGTTCATTTTTGCTTTTGTTTCCCTTACCTGGAGAGATATGTTCATGAAGAAGTCGCTCATGTTCATGTTCAAGAGATTTTTGCCTATGTTTTTTTCTAAGAGTTTTATGGTTTCATGACTTACATTCAGGTCTTTGATCCACCTTGAGTTTACCTTTGTGTATGGGGCTAGACAGTAGTCCAGTTTCATTCTCTTACATGTAGCTGTCCAGTTTTTCCAACACCAGCTGCTGAAGAGGCTGTCATCTCCCCATTGTATATCCAAGGCTCCTGTATCAAATATTAATTGACTGTATATGTTTGGGTTAATGTTTGGATTTTCTATTCTGTTCCACTGGTCTGTGGGTCTGTTTTTGTGCCAATACCAAATTGTCTTGATTACTGTGGCTTTGTAGTAGACCTTGAAGTCAGGGAGTGTAATTCCCCCTGTTTTATTCCTCCTTCTCAGGATTGCTTTGGCTATTCGGGGTCTTTTGTGGTTCCATATGAATTTTAGAATTATTTGTTCCAGTTCATTGAAGAAAGCTGTTGGGAGTTTGATAGGGATTGCATTGAATCTGTAGATACCTTTAGGTGGTATAGCCATTTTGACAATATTTATTCTTCCTAGCCAAGAGCATGGGATGCATTTCCATTTGTTAGTGTCCTCTTTAATTTCTCTTAGGAGTGTCTTGTAGTTTTCAGAGTACAGGTCTTTCACTTCCTTGGTTAGGTTCATTCCTAGGTATTTTATTCTTTTTGATGCAGTTGTGAATGGAATTGTTTTTCTGATTTCTCTTTCTGTTAGTTCATCATTAGTGTATAGGAAAGCAGCAGATTTCTGTGTTAATTTTGTATCCCGCAACTTTGCTGAGTTCAGATATTCATTCTAGTAGTTTTGGAGTGGAGTCTTTAGGGTTTTTTATGTACAGTATCATGTCATCTGCAAATAGTGACAATTTGACTTCTTCTTTACCAATCTGGATGCCTTGTATTTCTTTGTTTTGTCTGATTGCCATGGCTAGGACCTCCAGTACTATGTTGAATAACAGTGGAGAGAGTGGGCATCCCTGTCTTATTCCCGATCTTAGATGAAAAGCTTTCAGCTTCTCGCTGTTAAGTATGATGTTAGCTGTGGGTTTGTCTTATATGGCCTTTATGATGTTGAGGTACTTGCCGTCTATACCCATTTTGTTGAGAGTTTTAATCATGAATGGATGCTGAATTTTGTCAAATGCTTTTTCAGCATCTATGGAGATGATCTTGTGGTTTTTGTTCTACTTTTTGTTAATGTGGTGGATGATGTTGATGGATTTTCGAATGTTGTACCATCCTTGCATCCCTGGGATGAATCCCACTTGATTATGGTGTATGATCCTCTTGATGTATTTTTGGCTTTGGTTTGCTAATGTTTTGTTGAGTATTTTTGCCTCCACGTTCATCAGGGATATTGGTCTGTAATTTTCTTTTTTGGTGAGGTCTTTGCCACGTTTTGGTATTAGAGTGATACTGGCTTCAGAGAATGAGTTTGGAAGTATTCCCTCCTATTCTATTTTTGAAAAACTTTAAGGAGAATGGGTGTTATTTCTTCTCTATCTGTCTGGTAGAATTCAGAGGTGAATCCATCTGGTCCGGGGGGTTTGTTCTTGGGTAGTTTTTTGATTACTGATTCAATTTCATTGCTGGTGATTGGTCTGTTTAGTTTTTCTGTTTCTTGCTTGGTCAGTCTTGGAAGGTTCTATTTTTCTAAGAAGTCGTCCATTTCTTCTATGTTTTCCAGCTTGTTAGCATATAGATTCTCATAATATTCTCTTATAATTCTTTTTATTTCTGTGGGGTCCTTCGTTATTTTTCCTTTTTCATTTCTGATTCTGTTTATATGTGTAGATTCTCTTTTTCTCTTATTGAGTCTGGCTAGGGGTTTATCTATTTTGTTTATGTTTTCAAAGAACCAGCTCTTGGTTTTATTGAATTTTTTCTATTGTTTTATTCTTCTCAATTTTATTTATTTCTTCTCTGATCTTTATTATGTCCCTCCTTCTGGTGACTTTGGGCCTCATTTATTCTTCTTTTTCCAATTTCATTAATTGTGTCTTTAGACTATTCATTTGGGAATGTTCTTCCTTCTTTAAATAGGCCTGGATTGCAATATACTTTCCTCTTAGAACTGCCTTTGCTGCGTCCCACAGAAGTTGTGGCTTTGTGTTGTTGTTGTCATCATTAGTCTCCATATATTCTTTGATTTCTGTTTTGATTTGGTTGTTAACCCATTGATTAGTTAGGAGAATGTTGTTAAGTCTCCATGTATTTGTGAGCCTTTTTGATTTCTTTATAAAATTTATTTCTAGTTTTGTACCTTTGTGATCTGAGAAGTTGGTTGGTAGAATTTCAATATTTTCGACTTTACTGAGGTTCTTTTTGTGGCCTAGTATGTGGTCTATTCTGGGAAATGTTCCATGTGCACTTGAGAAGAATGTGTATCCTGCTGCTTTTGGCTGCAGAGTTCTGTAGGTGTCTGTTAGGTCCATCCGTTCTAGTGTGTTGTTCAGTGCCTCTACTTATTCTCTGTCTGGTTGATCTGTCCTTTGGAGTGAGTGGTGTGTTGAAGTCTCCTAAAATGAATGCATTGCTGTCTATTTCCTCCTTTAATTCTGTTAGTATTTGTTTCACATATGCTGGCGCTCCTGTGTTGGGTGCATATATATTTATAATGGTTATATCTTCTTGTTGGACTGACCCCTTTATCATTATGTAATGTCTTTCTTTATCTCTTGCTACTTTTTTCGTTTTGAAGTCTATTTTGTCTGATACAAGTACTGCCACACCTGCTTTTTTCTCTTTGTTGTTTGCATGAAATATCTTTTCCATTCCTTCACTTTTAGTCTGTGTATGTCTTTGGGTTTAAAGTGAGTCTCTTGAAGGCAGCATATAGATGGGTCTTATTTTTTTATCCATTCAGTGACTCTATGTCTTTTGACTGGTGCATTCAGTCCATTTACATTTAGGGTGATTATCGACAGGTATGTACTTATTGGCATTGCAAGCTTCAGATTCGTGGTTACCAAAGGTTCAAGGTTAATGTCCCTAGTATCTGAAAGTCTAACAACTAACTTAATATGCTATTACAAACACAATCTAAAGGTTCTTTGTTTGTTTGTTTCCTCCTTTTTCTTTCTATTCCATTTTTTATATATTACGTATCATATTCTGTACTGTTTGTCTATCCCTTGATTGACTTTGGGGATGGTTAATTTAATTTTGCAGTATCTTAGTAATTAGCTGTTCTAGTTTCTTTACTGTGGTTTTATTACCTCTTGTGACAGCTATTAATCTGTAGGAACACTGCCATCTATAGCAGTCCCTCCAAAATACAGTGTAGAGATGGTTTGTAGGAGGCAAATTCTCTCAGCTTTTGCTTATCTGGGAATTGTTTAATCCCTCCTTGAAATTTAAATGATAATCTTGCTGGATAAAGTAATCTTGGTTCAAGGCCCTTCTGCTTCATTGCATTAAATACATCATGCCACTCCCTTCTGGCCTGTAAGGTTTCTGTTCAGAAGTGTGATGATAGCCTGATTGGCTTTCCTTTGTATGTAATCCTATTTCTCTCTCTGTCTGCTTTTAGTCTATCCTTATCCTTGATCTTTGCCATTTTAATTACTATATGTCTTGCTGTTGTCTTCCTTGGGTCCCTTGTGTTGGGAGATCTGCGCACCTCCATGGCCTGAGAGACTACCTCCTTCCCCAGATTGGGGAAGTTTTCAGCAATCACCTCCTCAAAGACGCTTTCTATCCCTTTTTCTCTCTCTTCTTCCTCTGGTACCTCTATAATGCAAATATTGTTCCGTTTGGATTCGTCACACAGTTCTCTCAGTATTCTTTCATTCTTAGGGATCCTTTTTTCTCTCTGTGCCTCAGCTTCTTTGTATTCCTTTTCTCTAGTTTCTATTTCATTTATTGTCTCCTCCACCATATCCAGTCTGCTTTTAATACCGTCCATTGTGTTCTTGAATATCTTTCCGTACCTCCATGAGCATATTAATGATTTTTATTTTGAACTCCCTTTCAGGGAGAGTCATTAGGTCCATATCATTTAAATCTTTCTCAGGAATTGTGTTCATAATTTTACTCTGGACCAGGTTCCTTTGTGTATGGCGCCCTCTAGTGCCCAGAAGCTCTACTCTCTGGAGCTGCTCTGTCCCTGAAGCAATGCGGGGATTGTAGGGGAGTGGTATTGGTGCCCCCCGGGGAGGAATGGGCTGTTTGCTGGTTACTGGCTGCTATGCCTGTCTCCACTGCCTGAACCAGGTATAAACCTCTGTGCTTTGCGTTTTTAGTTGCTGTAGACAGATCTCTCTGGCTGGTCTAACACCAGGGAAGGATTTCTGGGTTTGCAAGCCTGGTGGGACTGGCCAGCAGAAAGGCACACTAGTCTGCCTGTCACAGAAGGGGTTCTTGGAGCTGTGTAGGCAGCCAGGGAGCTGGAGCACCTGAAGATCGTGAAAGCTCCCAACCTGCTGGGCAGAGTGCATCTGGACAATTTTGTCTGCCTGTCCTTTCTCCTGAGCAGTAAGCTCTGTGCAATCCTTGCCCCTTTAGCAACCCTCTTGCTAAGGGCTTCTTTGTTTGGAAGTCTCTCAGACTGCCTGCCTTTCTTTTGTCCCCGAGCAGCTGGGTAGCTGGGTATGGATCCCTGCTTTCATAAGCAGCTGGATTCTTAGTCTCTCCAGGAATTCTGCCTGTCTTAGCTTTCCAACCCCGTAATTACAAGAGTATCACGCAAGCACCATGAAATGTAGGTTTGTGCTCCCAGAGCAGATCTCCAGAGTTAGGTATTCAGCAGTCCCACATCTCCACTCCCTCCCTGCTCCGTTCCTGATCCTCCCACCGGTGAGCTGGGGTGGGGAAAAGGCTTGGATCCCGCAGGACCACAGCTTTAGTATGTTATCCTTTTCTGTGAGGGCTGCTCTTGTCTCCAGGTGTATGCAGTTTGTTGCTGTCCTCTTTGCCGTTGCTCTTTCAATAGTAGTTGTAGTAGCTTTATTTTCATATTATATGAGGTTTTAGGAGGAAGCCTCTGTCTCACCTCTCACCCCACCATCTTTAATCCAATCTCTCATTGTGGTTTTAATTTGCATTTCTCTGATGATTAGCAGTGTGGAGCTTCTTTTCATGGGCCTGTTGACCATCTGAATTTCTTCTTTGGAGAAATGTCTGTTCGGCTCCTCTGCCCATTTTTAAATTAGCTTATATGCTTTTTGTTTGTTGAAGTACGTGAGCTCTTCATATAATTTGGATGTCAACCCCTTTTCAGATATGTCATTTATGAATATAGTCTCCCATACTGCAGGATGTCTTTTTGTTCTGTTGATGGTGTCCTTTGTTGTACCAAAGCTTTTTAGTTTCTTATAGTCCCACTTGTTCATTTCTGCTTTTGTTTCCCTTGCCCGGGGAGATATGTTCAAGAGGAAGTTGCTCATATTTATGTCCAAGAGATTTTTGCCTATGTTTTTTTCAAAGAGTTTTATGGTTTCATGACTTACATTCAGGTGTTTGATACATTTTGAGTTTACTTTTGTGTATGGGTTTAGACAGTTAATCCAGTTTCATTCTCGTACATGTAGCTGTCTAGTTTTGCCAACACCAGCTGTTGAAGAGACTGTCGTTTCCCCATTGTGTATCCATGGCTCCTTTATCATATATTAGTTGACCCTAGGTGGTCGGGTTTATGTCTGTGTTCTCTAGTCTGTTCCATTGGTCTAGGTTCTGTTCTTGTGCCAGTACCAAATTGTCTTGATTACTGTTGCTTTGTAGTAGAACTTGAAGTCAGGGAGCGTAATTCCCTCCACTTTAATTCTTCCTTCTCAGGATTGCTTTGGCTATTCGGGGTCTTTTGTGGTTCTGTATGAATTATAGTACTATTTGCTGTAGTTCATTGAAGAATTCTGTTGGTATTGTGATAGGAATTGCATTGAATTTGTAGATTGCTTTAGGCAGGATGGCAAATTTGACAATATTGTTTCTTCCTGTCCATGAGCACAGGATGTGTTTCCATTTTTTGGTATCTTCTTTAATTTCTCTCATGAGTGTCCTGTAGTTTTCAGACTATAAGTCTTTCAGTTCCTTGGTTAGGTTTATACCTAGGTATTTTATTATTTTTCATGCAAGTGTGATTGGAATTTTTTTCCTGATTTCTCTTTCTGCTAGTTTACTGTTAGGGTATAGTAAAGCAACAGATTCCTGTGTATTAATTTTGTATACCGCAACTTTGCTGAATTCAGATATTGGATCTAGTAGTTTTGGAGTGGAGTCTTTAGGGTTTCTATGTATAGTATCATGTCATCAGCAAACAGGGACAGTTTACCTTCTTCCTTGCCAATCTGGATGCCTTTTATTTCTTAGTGTTGTTTTATTGCTGTGGTTAGGACCTCTACTACTATGTTGAATAAACGTAGGGAGAGTGGGCATCCTTGTCATGTTCCCGATCTTAAAGGAAAAGTTTTCAGCTTCTTGCTGTTAAGTTTAATGTTGGCTATGGGTTTGTCGTATATGGTGTTTATTATGTTGAGGTACTTGCCCTCTCTACCCATTTGTTGAGAGTTTTTATCATGAATGGATGTTGAATTTTGGCGAATGCTTTTTCAGCATGTATGGAGATGATCATGTGGTTTTTGTCCTTCTTTTTGTTGATGTAGTGGATGATGTTGATAGATTTTCCAGTGTTGTACCATCCTTGCATCCCTGGGATGAATCCCACTTGATCATGAAGGATGAACTTGTTAATTTTTTTTTTTGAATTCAGTTTGCTAATATTTTGTTGAGTATTTTTGCATGTATGTTCATCAGGGATATTGGTCTGTAATTTTCTTTTTTGGTGAGGTCTTTGCCTGGTTTTGGTATTAGAGTGATGTTGGCCTCATAGAATGAGATTGGGAGTATTCCAACCTGTTTTACTTTTTGGAAAACTTTAAGGAGGATGGGTATTAGGTCTTCACTAAATGATAAAATTCAGCAGTGAAACCATCTGCTCCAGGAGTTTTGTTCTTAGGTAGTTTTTTGATTATCAATTCAATTTCCTTGCTGATAATTGGTGTATTCAGATTTTTTGTTCCTTCCTGGGTCAGCCTTGGTAGGATGTATTTTTCTAGAAAATTGTCTGTTTCTTCTAGGTTATTCAATTTATTATTAAATAATTTTTCATAATATTTTCTTTGTATTTCTGTGGTGTCCATGGTGATTTTCCTTTCTCATTTCTGATTCTGTTCATGTGTCTAGACTGTTTTTTTCTTGATAAGTCTCGCTAGTTTTTTAATCTATTTTGTTCATTTTCTCAAAGAATGAGCTCCTGCTCCATTGATTCTTTCTGTTGTTTTATTCTTCTGAATTTTATTTATTTCTCCTTTATGTTTATTATGTCCCTCCTTCTACTGACTTTGGGCCTCATTTGTTCTTCCTTTTCTAGTTTCATTAATTGTGATTTTAAACTGTTCATTTGGGATTGTTCTTCTTTCCTGAGGTATACCTGTATTGCAATCTTTTTCCCTCTTAGCACGACCTTCACTGCATCCCACAATTTTGCAGTGTTGAATTATTGTTGTCATTTGTCTCCATATATTGCTTTATCTCATTTTTATTTGGTCATTGATCCACTGATTATTTAGGAGTATGTTATTAAGCCTCCATGTGTTTGAGGACTTTTTCATTTTCTGTGTTTAATTTATTTCTAGTTTCACACCTTTGTGATCTGAGAAGCTGGTTCATACAATTTCAATGTTGTTGAATTTACTGAGGGTCTTTTTGTAGCCTCGTATATGATCTCTCTTGAAAATGTTCCATGTGCACTTGAGAAGAATGTGTATCCTGTTGCTTTTGGATGGAGTGTTCTGTAGATGTCCGTTAGGTCCATGTGTTCTAATATGTTGTTCAGTGCCTCTGTGTCCTTACTTATTTTCTGTCTGGTTGATCTGTCTTTTGGAGTGAGTGGTATGTTGAAGTCTTCTAAAATGAGTGCATTGCATTCTATTTCCCCCTTTATTTCTCTTAGTATTTGTTTCACATATGTAGGTGATCCTGTATTGGGTGCATAGATATTTATAATAGTGATATCGTCTTGTTAGACTGACCACTTTATCATTATGTAATGTCCTCCTTTGTCTCTAGTGACTTTCTTTATTTTGAAGTCTATGTTGTCTGATACAAGTACTGTAACTCCTGCTTTTTTCTCACTATTAGTTGCATGAAATATCTTTTTCCATTCCTTTACTCTCAGTCTGTGAATGTCTTTGGTTTGAAGTGAGTCTCTTGTAGGCAGCATATAGGTGGGTGTTGCTTTTTTATCCATTCAGTGACTCTGCGTCTTTTGATTTGTGCATTCATTCCATTTACATTTAGGGTGATTATCGATAGGTATGTACTTATTGCCATTGCAGGCTTTAGATTTGAGGCTACCATAGGTTCAAGGGTAATTCCTTTACTATCTAACAGTCTAATTTAACTTACTTCGTATGCTATTACAAACACAACCTAAAGGTTCTTTTTTTTTTGCCTCCTTTTTCTTCCTCCTCCATTCTTTGTATGTTATGAATCATATTCTGGAGTCTTTGTCTTCCCTTGGGTTATGTCTGTTTAGCCTTAGGAATACTTCCATCTATAGGAGTCCCTCCAAAATGCACTGTTGAGGTGGTTTGTGGGAGGTAAATTCTCTCAGCTTTTGCTTATCTGGGAATTGTTTAATCCCTCCTTCAAATTTAAATGATAACCTTGCTGGGTAGAGTATTCTTGGTTCAAGGCCCTTCTGCTTCATTGCCTTAAATATATCATGCCACTCCCTTCTGTCCTGTAAGGTTTCTGTTGAGAAGTCTGATGATAGCCTGATGGGTTTTCCTCTGTATGTGATGTTTTTTCTCTCTCTAGCTGCTTTTAAAAGTCTGTCTTTATCCTTTATCTTTGCTGTTTTAATTATTGTATGTCTTAATGTTGTCCTCCTCAGGTCCCGTGTGTTGGGAGATCTGTGCATCTCCATGGTCTGAGAAACTATCTCCTTCTCCAGATTGGGGAATTTTTCAGGAATTACCTCCTTAATGGCACTTTCTATCCCTTTTTCTCTCTCTTCTTCTTCTGGTACCCCTATCATGCGAATATTGTTCCATTTGGATTGCTCACCCAGTTCTCTCAATATTCTTTCATTCTTAGAGATCCTTTTTTCTCTCTGTGCTTCAGTGCTCTTTGTATTCCTCTTCTCTAATTTCTATTCCATTTACTGTCTCTTCTACTATATCTAATCTTCTTTAAAATCCCTCCATTGTATGTTTCATTTCAGATATGGAATTTCTTAATGATTGAAGCTCCAACTTAATTTCATTCCTGAGTTCTTGAATATTTTTCTGTACCTCTGTAAGCATATTTATAATTTTTATATTGAACTCTCAGGAAGATTGGTGAGTTCGGTTTCATTTGGCCGTCTTTCAGGGATGTGTGAGATTTTGGTCTGAACCATGTTCTTTTGATGATTCATATTTCTGTGTGGTGCCCACTAGTGTGCAGAAACTCCATTCTCTGGAGCTGCTCACCCCTTAGAGTGAGATTAGAGTCATAGGGGAGCGGAACTGGTGCCCTGTTTCGTGAGGTCTGCTCTGTTCGTGAGGTGTGTATGTAGTCTGGTTCAGCCTTCTTATTGCTGTTTTAAGGTTAGCTGTATTAATTAACTATATTTTTGTAGTGTTTGTGGTTTTGAGAGGTGCTCTCTGTCTCACTTCTCATACCATCTTGAAATTGGCTCTCACTGTATTTTTTAATTCCCTAATGCACATGGATGTTGGGCATCTTTTCATATACTGTTTTGCCATGTGTATATATTTTTTGGTAAAGTGTTTATTCAAGTCTTTTTCCAATAAATTTTTGTTTAGCTTTTTTCATATTACTTATTTTGAAGAGTTCTCTGTATATTTTGGCTACTAGTCTTTTATCAGACAAGTGTTTTGCAAATATTTTCTCTCAATCTATGTTTTGTCTTTTTATTATATGCACAGGATCTTTTGCGAGAGCATAAGTGTTTAATATTAATAAAATCCATCTTAGTATTTTTTCTTTTACATACCGTTTTTGATGATATATCTAAGATTTACCATCAAACCCAGTGTCCCATGGATTTGCTCTTATTTTCTAGGAGTTGAATTTAATATTATCTTCTAAATAAACTTAAATATCAAGAATAAAGTGTTTAATATCCACTCAAATATTTGCCACTTTTTATGGTCTTTGTTATATTGTGCAGATAATTTGATTTTTTGTTTTTTAAGAATGAAGACCTTCTTTAACAATTGTTATAATGGTGTTCTGGTGATACATTCTCTCAGATTTTGTTTACCTGCAAAGTACTTGCCTTTACTTTTTTTTTCATCTTTTTTTCTTGGTATCATTAATCTACAGTTACATGTGCAACATTATGGTTATCAAACTCCCCACTTCATCAGGTCCCCCCCACCTACCCCATTATAGTCACTGTCCATCAGTGTAGTGAGATGCTGTAGAATCACTACTTGTCTTCTCTGAGTTGTACAGCCCTCACCATGCCCCGCCAATACTGTGTCTGCTAATTGTATTACCCCCTTTTCCCCCTTGTCCCTCCCTTCCCACCGATCCTCCCCAGTCCCTTTCCCTTTGGTAACTGTTAGTCCATTCTTGGGTTCTGTGAGTCTGCTGCTGTTTTGTTCTTTCAGTTTTTTTCTTTGCTCTCATGCTCCACATATGAGTGAAATCATTTGATACTTGTCTTTTTCTGCTTGGCTTATTTCACTGAGCATAATACTCTCTAGCTCCATCCATGTTGTTGCAAATGGTAGGATTTGTTTTCTTCTTATGGCTGAATAATATTCCATTGTGTATATGTAGCACATCTTTATCCATTCATCTACTGATGGACACTTAGGTTGCTTCCATTTTTTGGCTATTGTAAATAGTGCTGCGATAAACATAGGGGTGCATATGTCTTTTTCAAACTGGGCTGCTGCATTCTTAGGGTAAATTCCTAGGAGTGGAATTCCTGGGTCAAATGGTATTTCTATTTTGAGTTTTTTGAGGAATTTCCATAATGCTTTCCACAATGGTTGAACTAATTTACATTCCCACCAGCAGTGTTGGAGGGTTCTCTGCATCCTCGCCAGTATTTGTTCCTTGTTGTTTGGGTGTTGGCCATCCTAACTGGTGTGGGGTGATACCTCATTATGGTTTTAATTTGCATTTCCTTTTTTTTATTAGGGTATTATTGATACACACTTTTATGAAGGTTTCTCATGAAAAAACAATGTGGTTACTACATTTACCCATATTATCAAGTCCCCCCCCATACCCCAATGCAGTCATTGTCCATCAGTGAAGTAAGATGCCACAGATTCACTGTTTGCCTTCTCTGCGCCACACTGTTTTCCCCATGATCCCCCACACCATTTGTACTAAACATAATACCCCACCGTCCCCTTCTCCCACCCTCCGCACCCACCCTCCCACACACCTCCCCTTTGGTAACCACTAGTTCCTTCTTTGAGTCTCTGAGTCTGCTGCTCTTTTGTTCCTTCAGTTTTGCTGCATTGTTATACTTCACAAATGAGAGAAATCATTTGGCACTTGTCTTTCTCTGCCTCTCTTATTTCACTGAGCATAATATCCTCCAGTTCCATCCATGTTGTTGCAAATGGTAGGATTTGTTTCCTTCTTATGGCTGAATAGTATTCCATTGTGTATATGTACCACATCTTCTTTATCCATTCATCTACTGATGGACACTTTGGTTGCTTCCATATCTTGGCTATTTTAAATAGTGCTGCAATAGACATAGGGGTGCGTATGTCTTTTTGAGTCAGAGAAGTTGTATTCTTTGGGTAAATTCCAAGGAGTGTAATTTGTGGGTCAAATAGTATTTCTATTTTTAATTTTTTGAGAAACCCCCATATTGCTTTCCACAATGGTTGAACTAGGTTACATTAACACCAGCAGTGTAGGAGGGTTCCCCTTTCTCCACATCCTCGCCAGCATTTGTTGTTCTTAGTCTTTTGGATGCTGGCCATCCTTACTAGTGTGAGGTGATATCTCATTGTGGTTTTAAGTTGCATTTCCCTGATGATTAGTTATGTGGAGCATCTTTTTATGTGCCTGTTGGCCAACTGAATTTCTTCTTTGGAGAAGTGTTTGTTCAAATCCTCAGTCCATTTTTTAATTGGGTTATTTGCTTTTTGGATGTTGAGGCTTGTGAGTTCTTTATATGTTTTGGATGTTAACCCCTTAGCAGATATGTCGTTTATGAATATATTCTCCCATACTATAGGATCCCTTTTTGTTCTGTTAGTGGTGTCCTTTGCTGTACAGAAGCTTTTTAGTGTGATGTAGTCCCATGTGTTCATTTTTACTTTGTTTCCCTTGCCCAAGGAGATGTGTTCAGAACAATTTTGCTCATGTTATATTCAAGAGTTTTGCCTATGTTTTCTTCTAAGAATTTTATGGCGCATGCTTTACATTCAGGTCTTCAATCCATTTTGAGTTTACTTCTGTGTATGGAGTTAGACAGTAATCCAGTTTCATAGAAGATTCTGTCAGTTCCCCATTGTATATCCTTGCCTCCTTTATCATATATTAATTGGACATATATGTGTGGTTTTATATCTGGGCTCTCCCTTTTGTTCCCTTGATCTATGAGTCTGTTCTTGTGTCACTCCCTAATTGTTTTGATTTCTGTGGCTCTGTAATAGAGCTTGAAGTTGGGGACTGTTATTCCCCCAGCTCTATTCTTCCTTCTTAGGATTGCTTTGGCTATTTGGGGTCTTTTTTGGTTCCATATGGATTTGAGAAGTATTTCTTCTAGTTTGTTGAAGAATGCTCTCAGTATTTTGATAGGGATTGCATTGAATCTGTAGATTGCTTTAGTCACGATGGGCATTTTGACAATATTAATTCTTCCTATCCATGAGCACACAATGTATTTCCATTTATTGATGTCTTTTTAAATTTTTTCATGAGTGTCTTGTAGTTTTCAGCGTATAGGTCTTTCACTTTCTTGGTTAGGTTTATTCCTAGGTATTTTATTCTTTTTGATGCAATTGTGAATGGAATTGTTTTCCTGATTTTTGTTTTCTGCTAGTTCATCATTAGGATTTAGGAATGCAACAGGTTTCTGTGTGTTGATTTTGTATCCTGCAACTTTGCTGAATACAGTTACTCTAATAGTTTTGTGATGGGTTCTTCATGGTTTTTTATGTAAAATATCATGTCATATACCCATTTTGTTGAGAGTTTTTATCATGAAAGGATGTTGAATTTTGTCAGATGCTTTTTCAGCATCTATGAAGTTGATCATGTGATTTTTGTCCTTCTTATTGTTGATATGGTGTATGATGTTGATGGATTTTCAAATATTGTGCCATCCTTGCATCCCTGGAGTAAATCCTACGTGATCATGATGGGTGATCTTTTTGATGTATTTTTTAATTCGGTTTCCTAATATTTTGTTCAGTATTTTTTCATCTATGTTCATGAGGGATTTTGATATGCAGTTTTCTTTTTTGTGGTGTCTTTGCCTGGTTTTGGTATTAGAGTGATGATGGCCTCATAGAATGAGTTTGGAAGTATTCCCTCCTCTTCTACTTTAGAAACTTTTAGGAGGATGGGTATTAGGTCTTCTCTAAATGTTTGATGAAATTCAGCAGTGAAACCATCTCATCCAGGAGTTTTGTTCTTTGGTAGTTTTTTGAGTACCAATTCGATTTCACGGCTGGTATTTGGTCTGTTCAGATTTTCTGTTTCATCCTGGGTCAGTATTGGAAGGTTGTATTTTTCTAGAAGGTTGTCCATTTCTTCTAGGTTATCTAATTTGTTAACATATAGTTTTTCATAGTACTCTCTAATAATTCTTTGTATTTCTGTGGTGTCCATCATGATTTTTCCTTTTCCATCTCTGATTCTGTTTATGTGTGTAGACTCTTTTTAGTGGTTCATCTATTTTGTTTATTTCTCAAAGAATCACCTCCTGGTTTCATTGATTCTATTTTATTCTTCTCGATTTTATTTATTTCTGTTCTGATCTTCATTATGTCCCTCCTTCTAGTGACTTTGGGCCTCATTTTTTCTTTTTCTAGTTTCATTAATTGTGAATTTAGACTGTTTATATGGGATTGTTGTTCTTTCTTTGAGGTAAGTAAGCCTTTATTGCAATTTACTTTCCTCTTAGAACAGCCTTTGCTGCATCCCACAGATTTTGGGGTGTTGAGGTGTTTTTTTCATTTGTCTTATATATTGCTTGATTTCTGTTTTTATTTTGTCATTGAGCCATTGATAATATTTACTAATTTTGATTTGCAGATTCATAATAAAGTTTTGTCTCTTCCATGAGTTTAATTTTTTTTAAGTTTAAAAATACCTAAATACATAGCTGTAAGAACTAAGTAATAATGAGCTCAGTTTCATCTTTAATAATAGGGTTTCTTTTTGTTACCGTGAGCAGTATCATTAGCAGAGCTCTTTTTACATATGTTTTTCTTGTATTCAGATTAGGTTTTTTGAGATGGTTTCCTTTTAGAACTGTTTAATAAGTAATAGCAAACTGCTCTTATTTGTTCATGCTCATATAATTCCACTGTCACAGTCTTCATTTCGACTGTGTACATTGAGACTTCATGGTACAGTTTGTAGCATGCAAATTTGCCCCAGTTTTTGAAATCGTATGAAACAACAGTTTAATTTGTTCATTTCTGCTAATTGGCTTCTTCAGCTGTGATAGTGATTGAAATTTTGTAGGTAAAAGCAGTCAAGGTACTGTAGTTTGAGCAAGAGTGAATATGATACTTGATTTGACATTAGTTTTTGTTTTCATTTAATTTAAATATATTTTATTTGACACTAGTTTTTAATTTTCAAATTAGTTTCATTCAAATATCAACATTTTATTTGACCATAGCAGTTTAATATTAATTATTGCAACATGAATCTGATTAATATTGTAGTACCTTTGCTAATCAACTTTATAAGCCTACTTATAACAGAAATATCCACATTATATTGGGCTACTCTCTGCCAGAAAAATTGATAGCACATTAATAGATATATGATGTTATTCCTCTGTATGTCTGCTTTTTGTAAGAGAAAGCAAAAATCCAAAACCTCAGAGTTAACTCTTCCTTTGTTTGATTTAAGAAAAGTAGTGTTTCTCTATTTTAACCACATGAATCCCATTTGGCATTCTTACAGAATTCAGATCTAGCTGCACTTTTCTTCACTATAAGAGTTATTAGGAACTTCTGTTGGGAATAGCTTCTAATGTTGAAATTATCAATGAATACCCATTCATTCTTCATGTATGAGCCATTACCTTGGAAACTCAGATGTTGTATCAGCTGGTTATAATCTATAACTTATTTACTCAACATTAAGATTGTTAACATTAATAAGCTATGTATAAAGAATTTGGAAGATTCTTGGTAAATAGTGCCATATCTTAGCAGATATTATTATTGTATTGTTTATTGGCAAATATTAAAATTAAATTCAGATATTCTTTAAGAAATAAAGTTCTGATCTTTAGATATGATATCTCTTTGTAGGAATTATAATTGTTTATATTTATTAAGAAAAGAGGCTAGTACTGTCCTTAGTGATAGATTGATCTGTCTTAATGTTTTCAAAGTGATAGAGGACCGGAACATGACAAAATTATCTAGGGGTCTTAAAAAAAATGCATAACCCTGATCATTTAAGGTCTGCTGGTCTACGACTTTAGCTTTTTCTTGTGGACTTAATAAGAAAAAGAAAACTTTGTTCGCTCACCCTGGTAGTATATTAATTTAGGAACAGCATTTTTTTTTAGCAATGAGAGTTTATTTATAATTGGAATTTTCAATTAAATAATCTTTATTTTTGCATAATATTAAACTCTAATATCTTGTTAATGTGATAGATAAAGAGTTTGGTTGGTTGATAGATAAAAGCTTATTCCTCTCTGATTTAACCCCCCACCCCTTTTTCTAAAATTTTAAATGAAAGTGATATCTTAAACATGGAACTGAAATATATAATAGAAGTAGTATTTTGTTGCCATATATTTACTTATAAGTTCAGATTTGTAATATGTGCTTATTATGGATATAAACAGTAAGGCAGCTTTGAATACAAACATTTTAATATTATTAGATTCAGCATTTTTTTTCTACTTTGGTTACACAGTATTGAGGTAATTTGAACTTACCTTATAATACTATGTTTTAAGACTTCCCTTACAGTCTTAAATTGTCATTCCAGCAGCTAAAAAGAGTAGTATGGACTTTGAATTTCAAACTTGCCTCAGTAAATATCTAACCATTATTTGCATTTACTAATTGCTGAAAATGGACTTTGGAGTCAGGCATGATTCTTTTCTCTGTGTCCTGTGACACCTTGGATAAATGAACTCCCCAGGTGTTGGGTTCCTTATTTACCAAATGGACACTGTAATGGTTTTTATTTTGTGAGGAATTTAGGTTAAATAAGCCAAACACATGTGTTAGTGTATGATTTTCAAAAAGAAAAAGAAAGTTATTACTCTTAGGCAAATGCAAAATAAACATGTGTCACAAATTATATTTTGCTCACTTTCAGTGAGAGAGCCAGTAATGTGTTAAACCCTCTGAGTGCATTTTTGAATCTAGATATTGATAGGCATAGGCGTATATATAGGCATTTAACATAGGATTGCTGAGTTAGATAAGAAACTCGTTAATGTCCAACAAAAGCATGAATTTATTAATCTTTGTGGTTACCTTCTCTACTGGATAAAAATCTATATGCAAGCATGTAACTTGACTAAATCTGGGATTTTTAATCAGTAGCAAATAGTTGAAGTACATTATCCTAAATTGGGATTTTTTAACCTTGGCACTGTCAACATTTTGGACTAGATAATTCTTTGTTGTTTGATGCTGTCCTGTGTATTATAGGACTTTTAGTAGCATCTCTGTCTTCCACCCACCAGATGCCAGTACACCCTCCCACCCCCAGTAGTGGCAACAAAAAATGTCTCCTGAATCGTCATATGTTTCCTGGGGGGGCAAGGTTGGCCCTGATTGAGAATCAGGGCTCTAGATAATCTGAAGTGGCCTTTGTCTCCATATAACTTTGAAAGAATATGCCACCTATTTTCTCCTTTTCCAAGTTTTTGATATGTAAAGCACTTTATACAATACCTGAGCAAGTAGTAATTATTAAATGATAACTGCTATTAATAGCAATGATGACACTATCATTATTATTATTACTAATATGTTCCTTGAGCAGTTTGAAAGTCATTATTTGGTAGAGTGTACTTCTGATATTGATTTATTAAACAATGCCATTAGAAAAACAAAAAAAAACCCCCAAACCGAAAGATACTTTGGTGCTTATCTGTCAGATTTACTCAGAGTTTCAAAACGGTCAAAATTACATTTTGTAGGTTGAGAACCAAATTCAAACTTATCACATTCTCTCTGCAGTTTTAAGTATGGTAAATTTTGACCCAGATTATATAGATTGAACCCATTCCTTTACTTAAAAATCAGACAAGAACGACTTGTATGTTCCTAATAATCATGAAAACAGTCATAACACAGTATTGTTGTAGAATATGTTGCATGTTCACACTTATTATGGAGCCGACTCTTTAAGCCAAACCATATTAAGAGCATAGGCTGAGTAGATGTGTTTGAACTTCCCGGCATTTTATTTAGTGAGACACATGCCAAAATAATGTACTTATATAATTTTAGGTGAACATATATGCACAGGAGTGAATTTTTGTAAAAGCACAGTGCAGAACTACAAATACATTATCAATGAGACAAATCCTACATATGCACAGAAATTGGAAAAGTATTTTGAGATCTACCCAGTTTAGTTGGTGGAATAAGTAAATAAGCTATTGTGCATAAATACTAATATTAAAACTTGCACATTTGGGCTTATGGATTTTTAAAATTGAAATTTCTGAAACAGTGAAAATGAAAGTTTTAAGCTGAAAGAACGTTTATGGGGCTCTTCAAGCACTGCAATAAAATATCTTGAGAAATATAGTTTGACAACTATAGTCCTGATTTAGTGAATGTGTTTTCAAGAGTTTTCTAAGGAGCACAGTTCATTTTTTCTTGCCCAAGTTACATTTGACACTTGATCTTTCATTTAAGACTCACAAAGTTGATGTGATTTACAACTGTTTACCCAACAGGGTAAGTAGAGTGAAGAACCTGCCATTTTCTGTAGTGTTTAAAATTTTAACCTAGTTTTATTCTCCTCCTTTCCCCTCTCCTTACAAAATTGCTTAAGTAGGAAAAGGACAGAATAGGGAATCATCTAGGAAATTAAGACTTTTTAAGTATCTTTGTGCATATTTGATGATAAGGGTGATAAGGGAGATTGGTGATAAGGAATTCTTTTGACTCATTGTCTCTGGGGATAGCAAAGTACCTTTTTCCTTAAAAAGCTTTACCAAGTTAGAAAAGTAAGGTCTTTGAGTGCAAGTGTATGAATTGGTAACTTTAGTTTTATAAAATTCAGTAGTCTTCATTAGCAATTACCTGGTCATCTCCTAACTGCAATACATATTTAATGCTTAGAAAGCCCCAAATATAGTGGACGAAAGAAAAGATAATTACATAAATGAAGCAGTAGGTATTCCTTTGACTGTTACTCAGCGTTTTGCTGTCATTTAAACAAACATTACCCATTTTAGTTACAAAACTATGGCATAAAATGTAACATTTATGTGCAAGATTTATATATGAAATACTCTTAAGAATGACATTTTTACAATGTTGTATTTGTTGGTTTGGATGTAATTAGGTAATTTTACTTTATGGTTTGATTAAAACGCCAAAGCACAGAAAATAGTCTTTGGAAGAGCAAATAAATCAGTAAGGTATCAGTCAGTGAATTAAATTGCTTAACTTTTTACCTTTCAACTGTCTACATGTTATGGGTATACATCAATTGGTTTAGTAATGTTTGCCCAAATTTTAAGTTATTTTGATGTATTAAAAAATATTTTTACCTCACTAAAGTTTTCACTGTCCAAGTTTAGTTCTGTTATTATTCTGTTTAATTTTGCCAGATAATTGATATTTTTCTGTTGCTTGAAAGGGTTAGAGAAAGGAACGAAACCACAAAATGTAAGTGATTGAGGCATTCTTTTTACGATTAAACTATATTTTAAATTAGCCTAGAATGTTTAGTGTTGTAAAAAGCATCATGTGTGGTAAGCTCTGGGCTTATCTCCTATGGAACTATGTAATGAGTCACTTGCTGCAACATCTTGCCCCTCCCCCAAAGCAGGCAGCATATATTTGAGCATAGTAGCTGTGCTCATGTTGTGTATCTTACTCTCATGGAGGAGATAGCAATGCTTACACTGCAGCAGGAGCTCCTATGATGAATCCGATCCTGGATTAAATATTAAGGATATTAGCAAGGCTTGGGGCCCTTAAAAAGTGGTGCCGAATTAGTACTTTTATTTTGGGAATTTGATAATAATTTTAATGAAACAGTTTTATTATATAGGAAAAAGAAAAGCATCCTAATTTCATAATATGCCACACTGGTCTCTGCTATGGGGGTGGAAACAGCCAAAGAATGCAACATTTAATATAAATCTTTTTAAAAGAGTGCTTTGGATTTAGATTAAATGTTCAAGACAGTCAGCAAGCAACACTTACCAAGACATTTTCCTGGAATTTCAGTTTTGGATCTATTGAAGTGCTCAGGGTCTGAAAAAATGTCTCCTAGCATCAAAAACTTGGATTGTTTTTCTCTGATGTTATGCCACTGTAAAGTAGCATGCACCAACAGCACAGTATCCTTAATGTTTAGATGTAAGGTGGGTTTGCATAGTATTTCTAAGAAAGCTTCATTTTAAAATCCAATAATATTTCAGCAGAGAAGTAATTATGGTACAGATTAAATGGTTTGATTGACTGTAATTCATGGCATGTAAAATTCCCTGTACTTTGTGTGTTTGACAAAACTAAATAAAGAATTGGTTTGTGTAGTTAAAGTGTAATAGACAAGGATCTGATTTTTATGAAAGCATGTAAAATTTCTTCATTCTCCATTAACAAAGATTAATCATTGACTTGATTTTCATGTTTTGCTACTGTGGAAAATTAAATATGCAGGCAACAACATTAATAAGCAGGATTGGAATGCCTTCTGATACCATTTTGATGGAAGAAATTGCTGGTGGGAGGTTTTAATGTTTAAATTAATGCCATAGGCTTTGTGATTTCAGTACTAATTAATAGATTGTGTAGGTGGTTGGAGGGGGACTTTTAAACCAAACAACAAAAGGTGCATGAGCCTCTCCATCCCCTATAAGGGAAACAGTGGTTATGTTAATTCAGTAATGTGATCTCTGTGAAGTTTGCCTTCAAGATACATGGTTTTTTAATATAAAATATTAAATGGTGTAAAGAAGTGATGGCTTTTTACCTGATTTCTGCATCAAAAACAACATATGGTTTACAACCAAGGCAAAAGCATGAAGAGCTTTCTAATTAACTTAATATTTGAGGAATAATTACTTATTCGGTAGTATTGTTTAGAAGGAAACCTTTTTTTTGGTTTTTGTAGGACTGAAACTTCCCAATTGATGATGTGAAGAAGTCTCCAGATTGCTAGTTAACCCCCCCAAAATTATATTGAAATATTTTTATCCCTTTAATATAGAATAGATTGCTTTTTTGGTCACCTAACTCCTCCCCCTCCATCCCCCCACCCCAATTTCCCCACCCCCTAAACTCTTTGCAGTGTCAGAAAATTCCTATTTTTTTCATGATATTTCAGAAGTTTTCTGAAGTATAACACGGAAATGGGGTGTGAGAAAATTATGCTGCTTATAGAAACAGATTTTTTTTACAAGTTTGTTCATATTCATCATTAAACTGACCCGGTGTAAATACATATGCATTGTTTAAAATAGCTCAAGCTACATTTTTGTTTTTCCTAGACTTTTAAGCCTGCTTTGTCATGTGGTATGCAGGATGTTTTAAGAAAAGGGTTTAAAAAATTTTTTTAATATAATTTATTATCATTAATTTACAATTACATGTGCAATATTACGATTATTAAACTACCCCTCCATCAGGTCCCCCCCACCAACCCCATTACAGTCACTGTCCATCAGCGTAGTGAGATGCTATAGAATCACTACTTGTCTTCTCTGAGTTGTACTGCCCTCCCCGTGCCCCCCCAACATTACATCTGCTAATCGTAATGCCCCTTTTTCCCTCTTATCCCTCCCTTCCCGCCCATTTTCCCCAGTCCCTTTCCCTTTGGTAACTATTAGTCCGTTCTTGGGTTCTGTGAGTCTGCTGCTGTTTTGTTCCTTCAGTATTTTTTCTTTGTTCTTATACTCCACATATGAGTGAAATCATTTGATACTTGTCTTTTTCGGCTTGGCTTATTTCACTGAGCATAATACCCTCTAGCTCCATCCATGTTGTTGCAAATGGTAGGATTTGTTTTCTTCTTATGGCTGAATAATATTCCATTGTGTATATGTACCACATCTTCTTTATCCATTCATCTACTGATGGACACTTAGGTTGCTTCCATTTCTTGGCTATTGTAAATAGTGCTGCAATAAACTTAGGGGTGCATCTGTCTGAAAAGGGTTTAAATTAAAAAAAATATTTTTAAGAAGTTAACCACACTGAAAACTTCCCTCCTTTTATATTTAGGCAAATTAAACACCTCATGAAGTATATTAAGAAGTTTTAAGAATGCTCTTCTTATTATAGACTTAGTTTTAAGTTACAGACTTCTGCTCATAAGTAGTTTAATAATCTCTATGAATTTTTCATCTCTACTATCTCCTGCCCTTTAAACCACTTTAGATCCTGTGGTATCTGTCACAAAATACCACTTGGGGGTTCTTGATTGCCCCCTGGTGGGAAAATTGAGAAAATAATTTATTAAATATGTCTTGCTGTGGTCATACATGACAATATAGTTAAAAGGGAATCTTAAGTTATTATACTTATCTACTTGGGAAATCATTAGATAATTTGGGTAGTAAAAAGAATGTTTTTTTCATTGCTTAAACTTGTGGATAGAATTTTTAAAGTCATTTTTCCAAAATGTTTAAATTTCACTGTAGGTAATACTGACAAAAGACTTTTAAATACAGCTACTAAGACTACAGGTGTCCTAGCTGCATTTTTAATTTATGTATTTTTATATAACCACATTTCATCATTTAAAGCTTTTGTATTTAAATAAAACTAAGTTAAGAAATTTTAATATTCAGTCAAAAACACTTTTGGATAACTGGCAGATTTTAACAAAAAAGGGAGGTTATCCCACCACTTTTGGTTAATACGTATTAAAAATAGCTTGGCAGAATAAAAGTAAACAGATCTTTCCTTTCTAGTGCATAAGCATAATACTAATGCTTTACATGTACAGGTTTATTTTATAATACAACCAGTACTTTTAATATTAATTATTTTCTTCCTAAGTTTATAGGAAAACAGCAAGTAATTACCCTTGTAAATTCCAAATCATATTTTAAAATGAATTTAGTATTTTCACTTACGGCTGTGAACTTTTGAGAAGTAATAAAAGAGCCACCTTGTTTGTTGGAAATGAAGTATCTTTAAAAAGTCAGATTTCTGTATGACAAAAAGTCAGATTTCTGTGTGACTAGAACCTGTACTATTCCTTGAGGGTTTTATCCAAGACAGGTTGAGTACTATCACCAAAAGGTGAGTTAACATCGAGTCTAGTGTCAGTCCCCAGAAAAGGCTTGTCTCTAATCTCTAGTATTAGAACTCAGAGAAGACCCTGGGAGTGTAGGGAGAATGAAGAGATACTCAGATTCTTAATCTAGAGATTGCAAGGCTTCTAGGATGCTGTTCCTTAGGGGTGAATGGTAACAGAAATGAGCAAACCGCACAGTGCCTCTAAGGGTGTGCCAACTCTGTTTAGCTATTTCAAAATAGTAGGTGCAATAAGAACAGAGCCTAAGATTCACTGGGAAGAAATTAGCCGTGTTAATATCAGAAATTTGTATTTTGTAAAGGAAGTTACATTTTTTTGCTCTTCCAAAATATAAGAGTTGAAGCTCTTATAAATTCTTCCTTTTACCAACTGTCCTTAAGAGAAGCTATCATAAAGCTTTTTGGAGTAGAGTGTTAAAGTGTATTTAGTGGCAGCCATTTAATTAAAGTTAGAGAATCCCAGAGAGAAGGCAAAACACTCAGGAAAAAGATAGGAATGCTTTTGGAGTGTCTTCTTCATACAGGGAGATAATCTAAGCTGCTATAAACTTGGTCATTCTATTTTGTTAGAAGAAGTGCAATTCTCTTACATCTATGATTCTTGTCCAGGGATACAAGAAGCTTCAGGAAGAAACATGTGTGTCAGTGGACACCAAAAAGTCATCTTATAACATCAGTTTTTTTTAAATGAATTTTTAAATAAGAAAAAGACTTTGAAAATTTATTTTCCTATTGAAACTTGTAACATATCATTTGAATAGGTTAATGTGTAATTTGTATGGATAATTTATATATGTGGGGTTTATAAAAGGTACGGTTTTCAGTAAATACTGTACATGTAGCTGTTACTCCTTGCCATATCTCCTCATATCCTTAAAATAATACTGTTTTTGCTGTTAGAAGACATTTGGTAGGAAAATTTGAGTAGCAGTCTTACAGTTACATAATTTACCTCCCCACCCCCTTCTCTGGTGAGCGGGAGAGGCTTACAGTGTAGATTTGAACAGTAAGGCCCATTTACTTCACTTAATTCACTCATGCGTAAGATAGTGTTTGCAAATAATCAAGTACTAAACTAAAAATGACTCTAAATAAGTGGCCCTTATATTTTCCTAATTTTTATCAGCTTGCAAGTATGCATCTGCTACAGCTGCTGACATTTTGGCCTTTGCTTCATTGAAGGGTAATGGTTGGAGCTCTAGCCCTAAAAGCAGGAAGAAGAGGTGGAAAGTGGGTGATGAGTGTGGTAAAGCTAGATTGCATCTGTTTACATTTCCATGATTGGAACTGTGTGTCACCTGGACTTCGTAGTAAGGGAGAGTAGGAAACCTGTTCAGCTTTAATATAGCCCCTGTATTGTAGAAAAGCAAGAAAAATGAAGCAACCTACAGTATATGACTTAGTGCATAAGCATGGTACTTCTTACTGAAGTCTAATTTCAGAGATGCTGATAGATGTTATGAATAAAAAAGTGTATCCGTTTAGCTGAAATAAAGCAGTAAACTCCAGTTGAGGCTGTCTTCACTTCTTTGCTTTAACCTTTCAAAGCAAAAGTAAATGCTGCACAAAGCTACTTAGATTAGTTCTGTACACACTGAGGTGTATAAGGAGCATGTCCCTTTAGCCTCAGTTATGGTATATAGTATTCAAGGCTTCCTTCAAACCAGTTTACTAATAAGCATTAATAGGTTAGTTAAAATATTTAAGAATATAGTTTCAAAATAGATTTCAAATTGAGAAATACTCTATAATGAGTAATGACCAAAGCAGACTGCTCATTCTAACTGCATTAGAATAATTTTTAACAGTAAAGTTAATGCGTATGTTAAAGCACAAGTCTCCTATGTTAAAGCACAATATCTTCCTCCTTTTTCTAAGATTAAATGTACTGTTCTTACCTGTGTTGCCAGATGTTGACATTGAACCAATATCTTTAGTGTACTGTTCTGTTTTAGAATCCTTTTTTATTGACTGTATGCTTTCTCCGAAGGAGAAAAAGTATTCATCAGTGACTCTGGGACTCCAACTAACTGCTCAGTCTTTCAGGATGCTGTATTAAACTCCTTCCTTAAAAAATGAATGGATTAAAGTAAACAGTTCTTTCACTTCTTGGTAAATAGTATCTAGCAGCACTTGCTGATTGCAGTGGGCCTGTTAAAAATCTAAGCTAGAAAGAGTTACTTGTTTATTGATCTCTTACATCCATTTAGAACTATATACTGTGGTACATTGATAATTAACCCTTTAATTTCTTTATTTGAAAATCTGTTGCTTTGGAATGTAGTTTTTATGTTTTAAGAAGGTATTTAAATATTCATGAAATACTCTTTCACCCTTGAGTTACAAATGGAAAACTTGACAGTAAGTTTTGAGAGAATATTTGACTTTAAAACAGATACCACTTGTTTGAATATGTAACACTGAAACAGTGGAATTATTCCTGAAGTTACAGCTGGATATATGTCTAATTTTTGCAAAGAAAGTTGCAATCATTGACACATCCATTTATTCATGCATTCAGTCATCATTCAGTAATTACTGAATTGGGGATAAAGTACCGGGGATAAAGCAGTGAACATGGGAAATCCTGCTCTAATATGTCCTAAATCATATTTCCTATTGTAACTTTTCTCCTTTATAGGTATTAATTTAGAAATTGTCAGTGAGAATGTTGGAATAAAAACTCAAAGAGTAGGAAAAACTACACTATGTATAATTAGTGATTGCTTTTTAAGCTCTGCGTTTATTTACTAGGGCTGCTGTAACAAAATACCACAGACTGTCTTAAACAACAAAAACTTATTTTTCTCACTGTTCTGGAGGCTCCAAGATCAAGGTGCTGGCATAGTGGATTTTTCTCAGGCTTCTCTCTTGGCTGGCAGCTGTGTGAATGCTGCCTCATCTCATGCTATTTTCTTTGTGTTTCAGGCGCCCCCTGGTGTTTCTCTGTGTGTCCACATTTCTTCTTTGACACAGGTCAGATTTTATCAGACCCTAATGGCCTCACATTAACTTAATCACATATTCAAAGACTCTTTCCAGGTACAATCACGTTCTGAAGTACTGGGTTTTAGGACACCAACAAATGAATTTTGGGGGACAGTTCAGTTCAAAACAAGATCTTTATTAAGGAAGAATTAGAACTTCAAAGTTCTACAAGCATGTAAGAAAAGTTTTGAATGTAATGTTATATCACATTCTTGGAAAGCGTTTTATAAAGTTTACTGAGCATTCATAAACTTAGTGTTTTGGTCATATCCTATCAGTATAGATTACCAAATGAATAAGTAAGAGTGCTCTGATTTAAGAAATTCAATTTAAAAATTACTTGATTTTTTCAGATTAAGAAAGTCATTGTAGACTCTGCTTCTCAATTTGACCGTGCTGTAACTTATTTACTACTGCCAAAGAAGAAATATCTTGAGCATATATCTGGGAATGGAAGGTAGGGAAGAAGACAGAATGTTTGATAATCTAAATTTCAATTTCAGAATAGTATTATCTATATAGTGTATATATATGGGTGTTTGATGGCTGTGTTTGAAGTAATTTTTGCCTCAGGTTCATTGTGTTAAGTGGGCTTTTTATTGGGTGGCTTTGGGAATCTAATCATCATTCATATTGCTATTTCAGGTTGTTTCAAACAGTCAAAAAGTACTGATTTTTAAAAATGTAGCCTATTCATCATTTGGGAACTGTCTTATCTTCATAAAAGTCTATTAGGCAGCAGCAGAAATTGTAGTTCCTGATTACATATTAGTTCTGCAGAAGTAAAAAATGATGAATAGTATGTTTTTGCTGAATAGTATGTTTTGAAGAGTGAAGCAAATTGGCTGTTTTTCTGGACTCAAGGTACAGGAATGTGTTTGTACTGACAGTGTAGCTGTGTTTAAAAAATAAAATCTATTTTAAACTATCCTTGGTATTTGCTGGAGTTAGAATACATGTAAAAGAAATCTTCCCTTGAATTTCATAGCCTTTGTAAGTATAATACACAGACCACTGAGGTCCTGGCAGAATTTTTTGAAGGGATCTTCGGTTGGTTTAAAGAAAAAAAAATGAAATTTTAACAAATTTCACAAATTTGAAATATAAAGTAAGTTATGATTGGCATAAATTCCATTATGTTCTTTTCACTGTTTTCATAAAGGTTAGATATCTGCTGTACAGACTGCCTTGATCATTTCTCTTAATTAATAGTCACTTATCCCTTAGTGTGCAGGAAAAGTATTCATCACTCACTGTCACCCTTTTATTTTTATTGCCAGTATTTTTAATTTTGAATATTTTAAGTCATTTTATAAATAATTTGCTGAGGAATAACTTAATAATGAAAAAACTTCCTAAGAAATTTTAATTTGAATGTAAACATAGCAAACCCAATTTTTAAACTCAACTTTACCGAGGCATAACTGACATACAATAAATGGTACCTATGAAAAGAGTACAATTTTAAAAGTTTTGACATATACATACACCTGTGAAACCATCAGTACAGTCGAGACAGTGAATATATCCATTACTTCCATATATTCCTTCGAGCTTCTTTTTAATCCTTCCCTCCCATCCTTCTCCACCCTCTTCTCCCAGACCACTACTGACTCGATTTCTGTCATTATAGGTCAGTTTGAATTTTCTAGAGTTTTCTGTAAATAAAATAATTGTGTTCTGTTTTTTAACCTAGACTCCTTCAGATTAATTAATTTGGAGATTATCTGTGTCATTGCCTGTATCAAATAGTTCATTCCTTTTAGTTACTGAGTAGTATTCCTTACTGTGTATATACTACATTTGGTTTTGAAGATGTTTATACCCAAGATGTTCAGTGTCCTTTGAATGTAACTAGTCACTCATCAGCTAACATATGTGAACATACAATATGCAAATTCACCCAGGTTTTGTTTAAGTAAGTGTATGGCTGTCTTGCCAATGGGTGTCAGCCTTGGACAAGTTCACTATGGATTCAGTGTGACCAAAGAAATGACAGTAGAACATTCTTGGGGTGAAAGGGTTATACTCAACTTTATTCCCACTGTGGCAGGTCATTCAATAAAACTGTTCACTCAGAGCGAGTCTGCATGCAGCAAGCCAGTGTCTGCCTCTGGGCGTCTCTGCGCGCACAGTTGTCCTCTGGGCCTCTGTCCTCTGCGCTGCCACCACTCCAGCCTCTGCTCTGCTCTCCTGCAGCCTTGCAGCCATGCCACCATGTCGCCCAGAGGACTGGGAGGAGCTCTTTATAGAATAGAGTCAGTAACAACGTATTGCCCACACATGTGTAGTGAGCTAGCCAACAAGGGTCAGGAGAGAATCCTGGCCACAGGAACCTTCTTTATCCACACTCCACCCCTCCAGGATTCTCGCATCTCAATCTGTGTGCCCTCAGTCCTCTGTAATGGTCCCTGTGCAAGGAAGCTGGAACATTGTTACCAAATTCCATAATCTATGACAATATACAAATAACAAAAATTATAACAAATTGTAATCACCCTCAAGCCTGGGGAGATCCATTGCCATCAAGTGGTCATCCTGGCTGTATTCAAACCAGTTCTACTCAAATGAGTTAACCAAAAGGGCCATGGATGGGCCTTACAGTACCCACCTTCTCCAGGCTCTCCAGCAAAAAGTCTTGCAGACACACAGGCCATCTTGTTGCTTTATCTTGGCCTTCTGCTTCATCCTCAGCAGCCAGTACCGCTGCTCTGGTCTCAGTTGTTGCCACAGCTCCAGTCATTCAATTTCTTTCTTTCTGCCGCTGCCTTTTTAAACCAACCCATATCTGGGTCCTCATGACCTTCACGGGGATCTTTATATTCTTGCTTCGAGAAACAGACTGTATTTCCTTTTGTGCTTGAGCCTGAGGATAGAAGCAAGCATGGAGTGCTCCACAATCTGAGGAGGGGGCTGCACCGCTCCTGAAAGAACCCGCGGTTGCTGAGTCCTTCTGGCTCTCCACCAGCTTTCAACCAGGTGGGGTCTCAAATTGAGAAGAGGCTGATGCCTCCGGCACCTGCAGGGCCTCCACCCCCACGTGTTCCTTAAACTTCTGCTCCTCCATTTCTGGGACTGACGGCTCCACTACATCCTTCTCTTGCCCTGTAGCACCTGGCATCCTGCACTTGCGGGCTGCTTCTTCTCATGCTGCTCCTTGGGCCGCTGCTCCTTCTCGTGGTGCTTCCTCTCGGGCCTTTACTACTTCCACAGCACTTCGTGGTGACGCCATTTCAGTCAGCAACAAATTTTCTTTTTCTTGGGATGGACCCCAGTCCTCCACCCCTTCACAGTACCACATATCCACAGGAGAACACTCCAATGTCTCCCCGTCCATAGGTGCAGCCTGCTGAAACACTCCTCCCATAAGGGCCTTCTTTTCCTTGGTCAACAATGAACCCTGCCAACTATGCCAATTGCCTTGCCAATGGGTTTGAGCCCTGGGCAAGTTTGCTGTGGATTCCGTGTGACCAAAGAAATGACAGTAGAATGTTCTTGGGGTGAAAGGGTTATACCCAACTTTATTTCCACGGTGGCAGGCGAATCACTAAAAACCCATTCACTCAGAGCAATTCTGCATGCAGCAAGACGGTCTCTGCCTCTGGGCCTCTCTGCCTGCACAGCCATCCTCTGGGCCTCTGCCCGCACAGCTGACCTCTGGGCCTCTGCCTGCACAGCCGTCCTAGTCTCTGTCCTTGACGCTGCCACCACTCCAGCCTCTGCTCTGCTCTCCTGCAGCCTTCCCACCGTGTTCCCCAGAGCACTGGGTGGAACTCTTTTTATAGAGTCAATAACAATGTATTGCCCACACATGTGTTATGAGCTAGCCAACCAGGGCCAGGTGAAAATCGCCACAGGAACCTTCACTTTATGCACAATGGCTCAATTCTTTATATTTAGGTATACTATCTAACATACAAGGTTTTTGTTATTTTGTTTGTGTTTTTCAGTTTAAGTTAATGCTGTAGGAATCCAGATTTTTTTTCAAGATGTCCCTTTACCAAGCACGATTCATTCAGTTATCCATCATTCTGCCACTGATTAAAAATGTTATTCTTACCATATTATTAAATTCCCATATATATTTGGTTCTTCTTTGGACTCTGTTCGATTCATTTGTTCATTTATGTTTATGCTATTAACAGGTTTTTAATTATTGAGACCTTTTAACATTTCCTTGTGCTTGTTAGAATCAGTTGCCTCTCATGACTTTTTTTAATATAATTTATTTTATTATCATTAATCTACAATTACATGTGCAATATTACGGTTATTAAACTACCCCTTTATCAGGTCCCCCCCACCAACCCCATTACAGTCACTGTCCATCAGCGTAGTGAGATGCTATAGAATCACTACATGTCTTCTCTGAGTTGTACTGCCCTCCCTGTGCCCCCCCCAACATTACATCTGCTAATCGTAATGCCCCTTTTTCCCCTTATCCCTCCCTTCCCGCCCATGTTCCCCAGTCCCTTTCCGTTTGGTAACTATTAGTCTGTTCTTGGGTTCTGTGAGTCTGCTGCTGTTTTCTTTCTTCAGTATTTTTTCTTGTTCTTATACTCCACATATGAGTGAAATCATTTGATACTTGTCTTTTTCGGCTTGGCTTATTTCACTGAGCATAATACCCTCTAGCTCCATCCATGTTGTTGCAAATGGTAGGATTTGTTTTCTTCTTATGGCTGAATAATATTCCATTGTGTATATGTACCACATCTTCCTTATCCATTCATCTACTGATGGACACTTAGGTTGCTTCCATTTCTTGGCTATTGTAAATAGTGCTGCAATAAACATAGAGGTGCATCTGTCCTTTTCAAATTGGGCTGCTACATTCTTAGGGTAAATTCCTAGGAGTGGAATTCCTGGGTCAAATGGTATTTCTATTTTGAGTTTTTTGAGGAACCTCCATACTGCTTTCCACAATGGTTGAACTAATTTTCAGTCCCACCATCAGTGTAGAAGGGTTCCCTTTTCTCCACATCCTCGCCAACATTTGTTGTTGTTTGTGTTTCGGATGTTGGCCATCCTCACTGGTGTGAGGTGATATCTCATTGTGGTTTTAATCTGCATTTCTCTGATGATTAGCGATGTGGAGTATCTTTTCATGTGCCTGTTGGCCATCTGAATTTCTTCTTTGGAGAAGTGTCTATTCATGTCCTCTGCCCATTTCTTAATTAGATTATTTGCTTTCTGTTTGTTAAGGTGCATGAGTTCTTTATATATTTTGGATGTCAACCCTTTATCAGATACGTTTTTTATGAATATATTCTCCCATACTGTAGGATGTCTTTTTGTTCTACTGATGGTGTCCTTTGCTGTACAGAAGCTTTTCAGCTTGATATAGTCCCACTTGTTCATTTTTGCTTTTGTTTCCCTTGCCCGGGGAGATATGTTCATGAAGAAGTCGCTCATGTTTATGTCCAAGAGATTTTGCCTATGTTTTTTTCTAAGAGTTTTATGGTTTCATGACTTACATTCAGGTCTTTGATCCACCTTGAGTTTACCTTTGTGTATGGGGCTAGACAGTAGTCCAGTTTCATTCTCTTACATGTAGCTGTCCAGTTTTTCCAACACCAGCTGCTGAAGAGGCTGTCATCTCCCCATTGTATATCCAAGGCACTTTTATCAAATATTAATTGACTGTGTATGTTTGGGTTAATGTTTGGATTTTCTATTCTGTTCCACTGGTCTGTGGGTCTGTTTTTGTGCCAATACCAAATTGTCTTGATTACTGTGGCTTTGTAGTAGAGCTTGAAGTCAGGGAGTGTAATTCCCCCTGTTTTATTCCTCCTTCTCAGGATTGCTTTGGCTATTCGGGGTCTTTTGTGGTTCCATATGAATTTTAGAATTATTTGTTCCAGTTCATTGAAGAAAGCTGTTGGTAGTTTGATAGGGATTGCATTGAATCTGTAGATTGCTGTAGGTAGTATAGCCATTTTGACAATATTTATTCTTCCTAGCCAAGAGCATGGGATGCATTTCCATTTGTTAGTGTCCTCTTTAATTTCTCTTAGGAGTGTCTTGTAGTTTTCAGAGTACAGGTCTTTCACTTCCTTCGTTAGGTTTATTCCTAGGTATTTTATTCTTTTTGATGCAATTGTGAATGGAATTGTTTTTCTGATTTCTCTTTCTGTTAGTTCATCATTAGTGTATAGGAAAGCAACAGATTTCTGTGTGTTAATTTTGTATCCTGCAACTTTGCTGAATTCAGATATTAGTTCTAGTAGTTTTGGAATGGAATCTTTAGGGTTTTTTATGTACAGTATCATGTCATCTGCAAATAGTGACAATTTGACTTCTTCTTTACCAATCTGGATGCCTTGTATGTCTTTGTTTTGTCTGATTGCTGTGGCTAGGACCTCCAGTACTATGTTGAATAACAGTGGAGAGAGTGGGCATCCCTGTCTTGTTCCCGATCTTAGATGAAAAGCTTTCAGCGTCTCGCCGTTAAGTATGATGTTAGCTGTGGGTTTGTCATATATAGCCTTTATGATGTTGAGGTACTTGCCGTCTATACCCATTTTGTTGAGAGTCTTAATCAGGAATGGATGCTGTATTTTGTCAAATGCATTTTCAGCATCCATGGAGATGATCATGTGGTTTTTGTTCTTCTTTTTGTTGATGTGGTGGATGATGTTGATGGATTTTCAAATGTTGTACCATCCTTGCATCCCTGGGATGAATGCCACTTGATCATGGTGTATGATCCTCTTGATGTATTTTTGAATTCGGTTTGCTAATATTTTGTTGAGTATTTTTGCATCTACGTTCATCAGGGATATTGGTCTCTAATGTTCTTTTTTGGTGAGGTCGTTGCCCAGTTTTGGTATTAGAGTGATGCTGGCTTCATAGAATGAGTTTGGAAGTACTCCCTCCTCTTCTATTTTTTTGAAAACGTTAAGGGAATGGGTGTTATTTCTTCTCTATATGTCTGGTAGAATTCAGAGGTGAATCCATCAGGCCCGGGGGTTTTGTTCTTGGGTAGTTTTTTGATTACCAATTCGATTTCGTCGCTCGTGATTGGTCTGTTTAGTTTTTCTGTTTCTTGCTTGGTCAGTCTTGGAAGGTTGTATTTTTCTAAGAAGTTGTCCATTTCTTCTATGTTTTCCAGCTTGTTAGCATATAGAATCTCATAATATTCTCTTATGATTCTTTGTATTTCTGTGGGGTCTGTCGTGATTTTTCCTTTCTCATTTCTGATTGTGTTTATGTGTGTAGATTCTCTTTTTCTCTTAATGAGTCTGGCTAGGGGTTTATCTATTTTGTTTATTTTTTCAAAGAACCAGCTCTTGGTTTCATTGATTTTTTTCTATTGTTTTATTCTTCTCAATTTTATTTATTTCTTCTCTAATCTTTATTATGTCCCTCCTTCTGGTGACTTTGGGCCTCATTTGTTCTTCTTTTTCCAATTTCAGTAATTGTGTCTTTAGACTATTCATTTGGGAATATTCTTCCTTCTTTAAATAGGCCTGGATTGCAATATACTTTCCTCTTAGAACTGCCTTTGCTGTGTCCCACAGAAGCTGTGGCTTTGTGTTGTTGTTGTCATTAGTCTCCATATATTCTTTGATTTCTGTTTTGATTTGGTTGTTAACCCATTGATTAGTTAGGAGAATGTTGTTAAGTCTCCATGTGTTTGTGAACCTTTTTGATTTCTTTCTAAAATTTATTTCTTGTTTTATACCTTGGTGATCTGAGAAGTTGGTTGGTAGGATTTCAATATTTTCGACTTTACTGAGGTTCTTTTTGTGGCCTAGTATGTGGTCTATTCTGGGAAATGTTCCATGTGCACTTGAGAAGAATGTGTATTCTATTGCTTTTGGGTGTAGAGTTCTGTAGATGTCTGTTAGGTCTTTCTGTTCTAGTGTGTTGTTCAGTGCCTCTGTGTCTTTACTTATTTTCTGTCTGGTTGATCTGTCCTCTGGAGTGAGTGGTGTGTTGAAGTCTCCTAAGATGAATGCATTGCTGTCTATTTCCTCCTTTAATTCTGTTAGTATTTGTCTCACATATGCTGGCGCTCCTGTGTTGGGTGCATATATATTTATAATGGTTATATCTTCTTGTTGGACTGACCCCTTTATCATTATGTAATGTCCTTCTTTATCTCTTGCTACTTTCTTCGTTTTGAAGTCTATTTTGTCTGATACAAGTACTGCAACACCTGCTTTTTCTCTTTGTTGTTTGCATGAAATATCTTTTTCCATCCCTTCACTTTTAGTCTGTGTATATCTTTGGATTTGAGGTGAGTTTCTTGTAGGCAGCATATAGATGGGTCTTGCTTTTTATCCATTCTGTTACTCTGTGTCTTTTGATTGGTGCATTCAGTCCATTTACATTTAGGGTGATTATTGATAGATATGTACTTATTGCCATTGCTGGCTTTAGATTCGTGGTTACCAAGGTTCAAGGGTTGCTTCTTTACTATCTAACAATCTAACTTAACTTTCTTGTTAAGTTATTGTAAACACAGTCTGATGTTTCTTTATTTCTCTCCCTTCTTATTCCTCCTCCTTCATTCTTTCTATAATAGGTGTTTTATTCTTTGCCTTTAGTTAGTATTTGGATGGTCTGCTTTCTTTGGTATGATTTTATTTTCTCTGGTGACATCTTTTTAGCCTTAGGTGTGCTTCCATCTAGAGCAGTCCATTTATGATATCCTGTAGTGGTGGTTTATGAGAGGCAAACTCTCTCAACTTTTGTTTGTCTGGAAATTGTTTAATCGCTCCATCATATTTAAATGATAATCGTGCTGGATACAGTATTCTTGGTTCGAGGCCCTTCTGTTTCATAACGTTAAATATATCATGCCATTCTCTTCTGGCCTGTAAGGTTTCTGTTGAGAAGTCTGATGGGTTTTTTCTTTGTAGGTGATCTTTTTTCTCTCTCTAGCTGCCTTTAATACCCTGTCTTTATCTTTGATCTTTGCCGTCTTAATTATTATGTGTCTTGGTGTTGTCTTCCTTGGGTCCCTTGTGTTGGGAGATCTATGAGCTTTGGTGGACTGCGAGACTACTTCCTTCCCCAGCGAGGGAAAGTTTTCAGCAATTATTTCTTCAAAGACACTTTCTGTCCCTTTTTCTCTCTCTTCCTCTGGTACTCCTATAATGCAAATGTTGTTCTGTTTGGATTGGTCACACAGTTCTCTTAATATTCTTTCATTCCTAAAAATCCTTTTATCTCTCCCTGCCTCAGCTGCTCTGTACTCCTGTTCTCTGTTTTCTATTCTATTAACAGTCTCTTGCATCTCATCCATTCTGCTGTTAAGCCCGTCGATCGCTTGTCTGATTTCTGCATTGTCTTTCCTCAGTTCCCTCACTTCCTCCCTCAGCTCTTGCACATTTCTCTGTAGGTCCATCAGCATGGTTATGACTTTTATTCTGAATTCTTTTTCAGGAAGACTGTGCATTTCCATCCCTTCAGACTCCCTCTCTGGGGTTGTCTGGTTGATTTTGGTCTGAACCATATTCCTCTGTCTTTTCATGGCTATAGAATTGGTCACTGATAGTTGCCACGTATGTCAGCTGGGCTCTTTAAGACTTTAAAAAGAGAAGAAAAAAGAAAAGAAAAAGAAGAAAGAAAGAAAGAAAAAAGAAAGAAAAGAAAAAACAAAAACAAAGTAAAAAACAAAACAAAACAAACAAACAAAAAATGCCCACCGGAGATAGATTCTGTGGGAATGATGTAGGTGGCGCTATTGTCCCACTATTCCACAGCTGTGACTGCGCCGCTCCGCAGGGCCCTTTATCGCTCTGGCAGGGGTGGGAACGAATAGGAGGCTGTTGATTTCAGTGAGAAGTGTAAGTATGGCTACGCTTCCTCAGTCGCCAGCTAAGGTGTCTGGAATTCCCCAGGACTCCCAGCCTGCTAGGCTGAGTGTGCTGGGGTATCCGGCTCCTCTGCTGGGATCCTGTCTCTTTAAGACCACTGAAGAAACGCGCACTTTTTTTTTTCCTTCCCGGGAGCCGGCTGCAAGCACCCTGGCGCATTCCCGTTCAGATCCTGCCCCTCTGTCTGTCCAATCTCCGCTGCACTGTACAATGTGGGTCAGTGCTCCCCGCGCAGATCGCCGGGGCTGGCTCCTTCGCGGGGTGTACTTCCACTCCCTCCCGGCTCTGAATCCTCTCCTCCCGCTGGTGCGCTGGGGTGGGGGAGGGCTCGGGTCCCTCCGGGTCGCGGCTCCGTATCTTACCCGCCTCTTGGGGTGCCGAGTCCTCTCGGGTGTAGCTGCACGCTGTGCGCTTTCCTGTGTATTCTCGTCTCTCTTTTAGGAATAGATGTATTTGCTGTGTTTTTGTAGATAAATATAGTGTTGGGAGGAGATTTCTGCCGCCCTGCTCACACCGCCATCTTCCCGGAAGTCCCCTCCCATGGCTTTTCAACTCAGTTTTCATGCTGTCTTACATGCCGGTTTTTTCAAATGATGACTAGTATCCTGTCCAGCACTCTCACCCACCCAATTAAAACTGCATTGATATTTTTATTACAGTCACATTGAGTTTATAGATTATTTTCTTAGAAAATTCAAGCTATTAAAATTAAAGGATCTTTATGCAAGAAAACTGTGTTTTTCATTAATTCAGTGTTCCTTTATTCCCTTCAGTAAAATTTTGAAGTTTTCTTCATAGAGATTGAGTCCTTTAAGTTTAATTCAAGTTCTGTCTGTGTTCTTCTGTTGAGAATGGGATTTCTTCCAACAGATGTACAGAAATTTACTGTTTTATTTAATCATTTTTATTGAAGTATTTTTGCTCAGTTATCTTCACCCATGTGAAGTAAACAATTTGATTAGTTTTGATAACTATAAACCCCTGTGAAACTAAGTCACAAAAAATTTCCCTCACACCAAAAAGACCGTATTCCTTTGAGTTCCATTCCACCTTCCACTCACTACCAGACAGCACTGATCTTTTATTATAAGTAATTTTACATTTTCAAAACTTTTTTTAATAGTTTATTTTGGTATCATTAATCTACAATTACATGTGCAATATTATGGTGATTAAACTATCCCCTTCATCAGGTCTCTCCCACCAACCCCATTACAGTCACTGTCCATCAGCATAGTGAGATGCTATAGAGTCACTACTTCTCTTCTCTGAGTTGTACAGGCCTCCCCATGCCCCCGTAACATTATATCTGCTAATTGTAATGCCCCTTTTTCCCCCTTGCCCCTCCCTTCCCACCCATCCTCCCCAATCCCTTTCCCTTTGGTGACTATTAGTCTGTTCTTGGGTTCTGTGAGTCTGCTGCTGTTTTGTTCCTTCAGTTTTTTTCTTAGTTCTTATACTCCACATATGAGTGAAATCTTTTTCAGCTTGGCTTATTTCACTGAGCATAATACCCTCTAGCTCCATCCATGTTATTGCAAATGGTAGGATGTGTTTTCTTCTTATGGCTGTATAATATTCCATTGTGTATACATACCACATCTTCTCTATCCATTCATCTGCTGATGGACACTTAGGTTCCTTCCATTTCTTGGCTATTGTAAATAGTGCTGCGATAAACATAGGGGTGCATCTGTCTTTTTCAAACTGGGCTGCTGCATTCTTAGGGTAAATTCCTAGGAGTGGGATTCCTGGGTCAAATGGTATTTCTATTTTGAGTTTTTTGAGGAACTTCCATACTGCTTTCCACAATGGTTGAACTAATTTGCATTCCCACCAGCAGTGTAGGAGGGTTCCCTTTTCTCCACATCCTCACCAACATTTGTTGTTGTTTGTGATTTGGATGTTGGCTATCCTCACTGGTGTGCGGTGTTATCTCATTTCCATTTCTCTGATGATTAGTGATGTGGAGCATCTTTTCATGTGCCTGTTGGCCATCTGAATTTCTTCTTTAGAGAAGTGTCTGTTCATGTCCTCTGCCCATTTCTTAATTGGATTATTTGCTTTTTGTTTGTTAAGGTGCATGAGTTCTTTATATATTTTGGATGTCAACCCTTTACCAGATACGTTTTTTATGAATATATTCTCCCATACTGTAGGATGTCTTTTTGTTCTACTGATGGTGTCCTTTGCTGTACAGAAGCTTTTCAGCTTGATATAGTCCCACTTGTTCATTTTTGCTTTTGTTTCCCTTGCCCGGGGAGATATGTTCATGAAGAAGTCGCTCATGTTTATGTCCAAGAGATTTTGCCTATGTTTTTTTCTAAGAGTTTTATGGTTTCATGACTTACATTCAGGTCTTTGATCCACCTTGAGTTTACCTTTGTGTATGGGCTAGACAGTAGTCCGGTCTCATTCTCTTACATGTAGCTGTCCAGTTTTTCCAACACCAGCTGCTGAAGAGGCTGTCATCTCCCCATTGTATATCCAAGGCACTTTTATCAAATATTAATTGACTGTGTATGTTTGGGTTAATGTTTGGATTTTCTATTCTGTTCCACTGGTCTGTGGGTCTGTTTTTGTGCCAATACCAAATTGTCTTGATTACTGTGGCTTTGTAGTAGAGCTTGAAGTCAGGGAGTGTAATTCCCCCTGTTTTATTCCTCCTTCTCAGGATTGCTTTGGCTATTCGGGGTCTTTTGTGGTTCCATATGAATTTTAGAATTATTTGTTCCAGTTCATTGAAGAAAGCTGTTGGTAGTTTGATAGGGATTGCATTGAATCTGTAGATTGCTGTAGGTAGTATAGCCATTTTGACAATATTTATTCTTCCTAGCCAAGAGCATGGGATGCATTTCCATTTGTTAGTGTCCTGTTTAATTTCTCTTAGGAGTGTCTTGTAGTTTTCAGAGTACAGGTCTTTCACTTCATTAGGTTTATTCAAAGGTATTTTATTCTTTTTGATGCAATTGTGAATGGAATTGTTTTTCTGATTTCTCTTTCTGTTAATTCATCGTTGGTGTATAGGAAAGCAACAGATTTCTGTGTGTTAATTTTGTATCCTGCAACACTGCTGAATTCAGATATTAGTTCTAGTAGTTTTGGAGTGGAGTCTTTAGGGTTTTTTATGTACAATATCATGTCATCTGTAAATAGTGACATTTTGACTTCTTCTTTACCAATCTGGATGCTTTGCATGTCTTTGTTTTGTCTGACTGCTGTGGCCAGGACCTCCAGTACTATGTTGAATAACAGTCGAGAGAGTGGGTATCCCTGTCTTGTTTCCGATCTTAGATGAAAAGCTTTCAGCTTCTCGATGTAAAGTATGATGTTAGCTGTGGGTTTGTCATATATGCTTGAGATACTTGCCGTCTATACCCATTTTGTTGAGAGTTTTAATCATGAATGGATGCTGAATTTTGTCAAATGCTTTTTCAGCATCTATTGAGATGATCATGTGGTTTTTGGTCTTCTTTTCGTTCATGTGGTGGGTGAAGTTGTTGGATTTTCGAATGTTGTACTATCGTTGCATCCCTGGGATGAATCCCACTTGATCATGCTGTATGATCCTCTTGATGTATTTTTGAATTCGGTTTGCTAATATTTTGTTTGAATATTTTTGCATCCACTTTCATCAGGGATATTGGTTTATAGTTTTCTTTTTTGCTGAGGTCTTTACCCAGTTTTGGTATTAGAGTGATGCTGGCTTCATAGAATGAGTTTGGAAGTATTCCCTCCTCTTCTATTTTTTGGAAAACTTTATGGAGAATCGGTGTTATTTCTTCTCTATATGTCTGGTATAATTCAGAGGTGAATCCATCATGCCCAGGGGTTTTGTTCTAGGGTAGTTTTTTGATTACTGATTCAATTTCATTGCTGGTGATTGGTCTGTTTAGTTTTTCTTTTTCTTGCTTGGTCAGTCTTGGGAGGTTGTATATTTCTAAGAAGTTGTCCATTTCTTCTAGGTTTTCCAGCTTGTTAGCATATAGATTCTCATAATATTCTCTTAATATTCTTTGTATTTCTGTGGGATCCGTCATGATTTTTCCTTTCACATTTCTGATTGTTTTTATGTGTGTAGATTCTCTTTTTCTCTTAATGAGTCTGGTTAGGGGTTTATCTATTTTGTTTATTTTTTTCAAAGAACCAGCTCTTGGTTTCATTGATTTTTTCTGTTTTATTCTTCTCAATTTTATTTATTTTTTCTCTAATCTTTATTATGTCCCTCCTTCTGGTGACTTTGGGCCTCATTTGTTTCTTCTTTTTCCAATTTCAGTAATTGTGTCTTTAGACTATTCATTTGGGAATGTTCTTCTTTCTTTGGATAGGCCTGGATTGCAGTGTACTTTCCTCTTAGAACTGCCTTTGCTGCGTCCCACAGAAGTTGTGGCTTTGTGTTGTTGTCATTTGTCTCCATATACTCTTTGATTTCTGTTTTGATTTGGTCATTAACCCATTGGTTAATCAGGAGAATGTTGTTAAGTCTCCATGTATTTGTGAGCCCTTTTGTTTTCTTTGTAAAATTTAATTCTAGTTTTATACCTTTATGATCTGAGAAGTTGGTTGGTAGATTTTCAATATTTTCGACTTTACTGAGGTTCTTTTTGTGGCCTAGTATGTGGTCTATTCTGGAAAATGTTCCATGTGCACTTGAGAAGAATGTGTATCCTGTTGCTTTTGGGTGTAGAGTTCTGTAGATGTCTGTTAGGTCCATCTGTTCTAGTGTATTGTTCAGTGCCTCTGTGTCTTTTCTTATTTTCTGTCTGGTTGATCTGTCCTTTGGAGTGAGTGGTGTGTTGAAGTCACCTAAAATGAATGCATTGCTGTCTATTTCCTCCTTTAATTCTGTTAGTATTTGTTTCACATATGCTGTCGCTCTTGTTTTGGGTGCATATATATTTATAATGGTTATATCTTCTTGTTGGATTGACCCCTTCATCATTATGTAATATCCTTCTTCATCTCTTGCTACTTTCTTCGTTTTGAAGTCTATTTTGTCTGATACAAGTACTGCAACACCTGCTTTTTTCTCTTTGTTGTTTGCATGAAATATCTTTTTCCATCCCTTCACTTTTAGTCTGGGATATCTTTGCGTTTGAGGTGAGTTTCTTGTAGGCAGCATATAGATGGGTCTTGCTTTTTTATCCATTCTGTTACTCTGTGTCTTTTGATTGGTGCATTCAGTCCATTTACATTTAGGGTGATTATAGATAGATATGTACTTATTGCCATTACTGGCTTTAGATTTGTGGTTACCAAAGGTTCAGGGGTTGCTTCTTAACTGTAACAATCTAACTTAACTTTCTTGTTAAGTTATTGTAAACACAGTCTGATGTTTCTTTATTTCTCTCCCTTCTTATTCTTACTCCTCCATTCTTTATATACTAGGTGTTTTATTCTTTGCCTTTAGTTAGTATTTGGGTGGTCTACTTTCTTTGCTATGATTTTATTTTCTCTGGTGACATCTTTTTAGCCTTAGGATTGCTTCCCTCTAGAGCAGTTCCTTTAAGATGTCCTGTAGAGGTGGTTTATGGGAGGCAAATTCTCTCAGCTTTCGCTTGTCTGGAAATTGTTTAATGCCTCCGTCATATTTAAATGATAATCGTGCTGGATACAATATTATTGGTTCGAGGCCCTTCTGTTTCTACATTAAATATATCATGCCATTCTCTTGTAGCCTGTATGTTTTCTGTTGAGAAGTCTGATGTTAGTCTGATGGGTTTTCCTTTGAAGATGATCTTTTTTTTTCTCTAGCTGCCTTTAATACTCTGTCCTTATCTTTGATATTTGCCATTTTAATTATTATATGTCTTGGTGTTGTTTTCCTTTGGGTCCCTTGTGTTAGGAGATCTGTGGGCTTTTGTGGACTGCTAGAGTATTTCCTTCTCCAGCATGGGGAAGTTTTCAGCAATTATTTCTTCAAAGACACTTTGTGTCCCTTTTTCTCTCTCTTCTTCCTCTGGTACTTCTATAATGCGAATATTATTCCGTTTGGATTGGTCACACAGTTCTCTTAATATTCTTTCATTCCTAAAGATCCTTTTATCTCTCTCTGCCTCAGCTGCTCTGTATTCCTGTTCTCTGATTTCTATTCCATTAACAGTCTCTTGCATCTCATCCAGTCTGCTCCTAAGCCCGTCAGTGGCTTGTCTCATTTCTGCATTGTCTTTCCTGACTTCCCTCACTTCCTCCTTCAGCTCTTGCATATTTGTCTGTAGATCCATCAGCATGGTTATGACTTTTATTCTGAATTCTTTTTCAGGAAGATTCTGCATTTGTATCCCTTCAGGTTCTCTCTCATGTGTTGTCTGGGTCTGGGTGATTTTTGTCTGTACCATATTCCTCTGTCTTTTCATGTCGATAGAAGTGGTTGCTGGTAGTTGCCACGTATGTCAGCTGGGCTCTTTAAGCCTTAAAAAAAAAGAACCAAGTAAAAACAAACAAAAACAAACAAGGAAAAAAAAAAGAAGGAATTGAAAGAAAAGAGAAAAAGAAGAAAGAAAGAAAAAAGAAAGGGAAAAAAAACAAAAAAACCGCCCACCCGCAGTGGATTCTGTAAGGATGCTGTAGGTGTCGCTGTTGCTCCACTATTCCACAGCCGCAGCCGCGCTGCTCTTTGTAGCTCTGGCCCGGGCCGTGACGAATGGGAAGGCTGTTGTTCTCTGTATAAAGTTTTAGTGTGGCTACTACCTTTTCTCAGTCACCTGCCAAGGCGTCCGAAGTTCCTCAGGAGTCCCAGCCTGCTGGGCTGAGTGTGCCTGGGCGATGGTGTTCCCTCACTGGGCCCCTGCCTCTCCAAGAGCGCTATAAAGAGCGCACACTTTTCTCTTGTCCGGGGGCACTGGCTGCATGGATGAGGGTGCGTTCCCAGCTCAAAAACGTGCACCTTCTGCCTCTCCAATGTCTGACGCACCCCGCGATGTGTGTCAGTGCTCCCCGCGCAGATCACCAGGGCTGGTTACTTCCTGGGCCTGTTCTTCCACTGCCTCCCGGTTCTGAATCCTCTCCTCCCGGCGTCACGCTGGGGTGGGTGAGTGCTAGGGTCCCGCCGGTCACGGCTCCGTATCTTACCTGCCTCGCAGGGTGCCGAGTCCTCTCGGGTGTAGCTGCATGCTGTGCGCTTTCCTCTGTATTCTGGTCTCTCTTTTAGGAATAGTTGTATTTGCTGTATTTTCGTAGATTTATATAGTTTTGGGAGGAAATTTCCGCTGCCCTGCTCACGCTGCCATCTTCCCGGAACTCTACATTTTCAAAAATTTTGTGAATGAATTCATATAGTAAGTACTCTTGTTTCTGGCTTCTTTAACTTGACATAATGCTCTTGAGAGTCACTGAAGTTCTTGCTTGTGTCAGTGCCTTGCTTTTTATTCAGGACGTATATTCTATTATATGGGTTGATGACATTTGGTTTATTCATATCCGTTGGTGGACATTTGGATTGTGGACAGTTTTTAGCTATTGTGAATAAAGATGCTGTGAACTTTGATGTACAAGTTCTTGTGTGAGCATTTCTTTTCATATCCCAGCAGTATATGAGAGCTCCAGTTGCTCCACATTCTCACCAACAATTGCCTTTTCTTAAAAAAAAAAAATTAACCATTTTAGTTGGTATGCTGTAGTTATCTCATTATGGTTTGATCTTGCATTTCCTTGATGACTTGTGATGTTGAGTATCTTTTCGCGTTTGACACTGGTATTGCTTCTTTTGGGTAGTGTTATGGGTTTAATTTTGTTCCCTCAAAAAAACAAAAAGAAGATACATTGGAGTCCTAATCCCTATTCCCTCAGAATGTGACCTTACTTTGATAGGTCTCTACAAAGGTAATCAAAGTTGTCATGAGATCATTAAGGTGGGTGCTAATCCGGTATGACTGGTGTGCTTATAAATAAGGGGAAATATACAGGAATTCCACTCCTAGGAATTTAACCTAAGAATGCAGTTTCCCAGTCTCAAAAAGACATATGCACCCTTATGATTATTGCAGCACTATTTACAATAGGCAAGAAATGGAAGCAACCTAAGTATCCATCAGTAGATGAATGGATAAACAAGATGTGGTACATATACACAATGAGTATTATTGAGCCATAAGAAGAAAACAAATCCTACCATTTGCAACAACATGGTTGGAGCTATAGGGTGTTATGCTCAGTGAAATAATCTAGGCAGAGAAAGACAAGTACCAAATGATTTCACTCATCTGTGGAGCATAAGAACAAAGCATAAACTGAAGGAACAAAACAGCAGCAGACTCACAGAACCCAAGAATGGACTAACAGTTACCAAAGGGAAAGGGACTGGAGAGGGAGAAGGGGAATAAGGGGCATTATGATTAGCACACATAATGTAGGGGGTGGCACAGGAAAGGCAATATAGCACAGAGAAGACAAGTAGTGTCTCTATAGCATCTTAGTACTCTGATGGACAGTGACTGTAATAGGGTATGTGGTCGGGACTAGATAATGGGGCGAATCTAGTAGCCACAGTGTTGCTTATATGATTTTAATATTAATGATACCAAAATAAAGAAAAGAAGAATGTCTTTGATAAATCAGTAAAAATTACTAATTTTATTAAATCTCTACCTGTGAAAAATAAAATAAATAAATAAATAGGGGAAATTTGGACAAAGAGACATGTACACAGCAAGAACACCATGAAAAGATGAAGGCAGATATCTGGAATCCAGAGATCCACAAACCAAGGAATGTGAAAGAGTACCAGCAAGACACCAGAAGCAGGAAAGAGGCATAGAATAAGTTCTTTCCCTTACCTCTTCAATTCTGCAGACACCGTGATATCAGACTTACAGCCTCCAGATTGTGAAATAATAAATTTCTGTTGTTTAAGCCATCTAGTTCATGGTACTTTGTTACCGTAGCCTTAACGAAGTAATACATAAAGTATTACATAAATCTGCCCACATTAAAAAAAAACTGGAGTGTTTATCTTCCTATAATTGACTTGTAAAAGATTTTTATATATGCAGATATGAGTCCTTTGTCATATTTATTTATTGTAAATATTTTCTCTCATTTTGTAGTTTGCCTTTAGCCGTGATTTTGGTTTGTGTTGTTTCTTTGCTCTTTGATTCTGGTTGTTTACTTTTATTTTTAATTGAGGTATAGTTGACCTTAGTGGTGATTTTTAAGAACAAAAGTTTGTTTTTTTTATTTTTGTATCATTAATGATTCAAACTTCAAAAGGTATATAAAAAAGAAAAGTCTCCCTCCTACCTCAAATTTTTTTCCCATCAAGCAACTAAAGTTATGTTTCATGTGTACTAGTTTCTCTCTCTCTCTCTCTCTCTGTCTCTCTCTCTCTCTCTCTCTCTCTCTCTCTCTATATATATATATATGTATATACAGAAGCAAATATCTGTGTTTTCCTCATCCCTCTTACACACACACAGAGATGAGAGCACAATCTGCTCTATTGTGTACTTGGTTTAATTAACCTCTGAACATTATATTCTAAAGCTCTTCCTATTTCCATACAGAAAGACCTTTCTCAGAGAAATGTTTTTATGGTTTTTAATATTTTCTTCTTTGGCTAGAGATTATTTATTTGACAAGTCCATTGTTGATGGAAGTATTGATGGAAATTTATAATTATTTGCTGTGTTACAAATAATGCTATAGTGAATAACTGTCTACACATATATCAGTTGTACACATAGGAATGTATCTATAGGATAAATTCCTGAAAGTGGAATTGTTGCATCAGAGGATATGTATGTTTTTAATGTTGATATATGTTATGAAATTGACCTTCATACAGGTAGTTCCCTTGTACATTGCACAGATATGTATGGAAGTGTCTGTTTTGCCCATGCCCTCATCAGTATAGTATGTTATTAAGCTTGGATATTTGACAGTCTGATAATTTAAGAAATAGTAATTCAGGTAGCTTTAATTTACATTTATCCCACTGTGAGGAAAGAGAGCATAATTTCCTATATTTAAGAATTATTTATTTCCTGACTTCTCAACTGTTTATGTACCTAGTACTTTGTAGATTCTGTTCCATGCATAGGAGAGAGAATTGGAAGGCTTTATATCTTTTTCCTAGGGATTTGTAATCTTTATAGTTGTGAATTTAGTCCTTTAGACTAAAGTTACAAATCCTTTTACTTTTTTTATTTTTTGACTTCTAGTCACATTTATCATTTTTTGGAATGACTTTTCAGTTTTATGTTATGGTTTTGTAGATCTTTGCACTCTGTATTATAAAAGATTTAGCTAGAAGAATCTTGGGTTTTTATGTTTTCATTTTAAAAATCTAATTCATTTGTATTTTTTCCTGATAATATCTACCTGTTTTTCACTTTGCTATTTATTGAATAATCTTTTATCCAGTGATATTGGTTGGCTGTGTCACCTTTATCAAATATACTTAATTTCTATTAATATAAATACTGATTTTCTTTTTTTTAACTGATGTTTCTGTTCATATACCAATAACACCATATTTTAATCATCAAGGTTTTATAATAAGCTTTAAAATTTGTTGTAGTTCACACTCATTACTTTGTAGATTTTCTCTTTATTCTTGCTTGTTATTTTCCTTGAATTTTAGTTACCTATTCTATGCCTAAATAAATGAATATTTAAATACATGAATAAATTTCCAGTTGGCCTATTTTGGGGCCTAGTATGTGTGATAAGGATAAAATATAGATAAACTTAAGAGAAGGGAGATGATATCTTGAAGTTGACTCCTGCCAAGAACATGGTATGTCTTCTTTCCATTTGGTAAAGTCAGACGTTTGGGTACTTCAGATTTATTAATTCCTGGACATTTTATCTTCCTTTGTTTCTATTGCAAATATAGTTGTACTTCATTGTATTATCTGATTCATACTAATTTAAATTAGGGGTCAGCTAACTTATGTAAAGGACCAGATAGTAAATATTTTAGGTTTTGTGAGCCATCGACCTCTCAGCACCACCATTATATTGAGAGAGAAGTTTGAATGCTGCACCAAAGGGACCATAAACATTATATAAATTATGAATTAGTATAGCAGTGTTCGGTTCAACTTTATGAAAAGAGGCAGCAGGCCATATTTGACAGTAGGCCAACTTAGTCTGTTGACCCCTGGCTTAAATGAAAACTATTGATTTCTGTGATTTCATTGTCTGATTGGATAACTAATTGAATTCTTGTTTATAGTTTCTCTGCATTTCTCTTGGGTTTTCTGGGTTTACCATTAGTTATTGTAAATTGTGATGATTTTATTTTCACCTTTTTAATTGTTACATAGCTTTATTTTTCTTACAACTCTTAGACAGTATAGGCAATAGTTATGATAGTGGTATTTTTGCCTTATTTCTGACTTTAATGTCGATGACTTGAGTGTTTCCCCATTAACTACTATAGTGATTTTTTCACGTGGATATAATTAAGTCAAGGAAGTATCTTTTCTTAATTGAGTTCTTTTTAAAATCAAAGGTAAATATAACCTTTTTTTTTCAAATATCTTCTTAGGTGAAATGAATTGGCTCTTTGTCTTGTAGATTATTTATTATTTTTCCCCAAAACATACTGTGGTATGCAGAATAATTTCCCCTCCCCCAAAGATGTCTGCATCCTAGTATCAGGAATCTAGGTTAGGTTAGATGACAAGAGGGAAATTAAGGTAAAAAATGGAAGTAAGGTTGCTAATCAGTTGACAGTAAGGTGGGAAATTATCCTGGATTACTCACCTGGGCCCAGTGTTATTACAAGGTTTCTTGAAAGTGGACGAAGGAATTGCAAAACAACCAGAGAGACGACAATATAGGACTTGGACTGACACTATTGGATTTTAAGGATGGAGGAGTTGGGCCAACAGCCAAGGAATATGGGACAGTCTCTAGAACCTGGAAAAGGTAAGGAAACGCATCCGCTCTAAAGCCTCCAAAAAGGAATTCAGCTGCACTGGCACCTAGATTTTAGCCCAGTGAAACCCATTTTGGACTTCTCAAGTACAGAACTGCAAGATAAGAAATTTGTGTTGTTTTAAGCCACTAAATTTGTGATAACTTGTTACAGCAGCCATAGAAAAGCATACCGTTCATTCTGTTCCAAATTTTAATGGATGTATTGCTGATATTTCACCAGTTAATTTTGATGTAGGGTTTGGTTTGATAGGAAACTATGCATCTGTCCCTATTTCACTCTTATGAGGTGGTGGTGGTTGTTTTTATCAGTAATGAATGTTTTTATTTTATGACTATTTGGCATTCATTCATACAGTTTTTTCCTTTTTACATATTAATGAAGTCAATTATATAAGTGATTGTTAATATTTAATTAGTCTGGACTTTTGTGGTGTATTCTGCTTGGTTTGTAATATTATTTCAATGTTCTTCCGAGATCTGTTTTATTTTGGATTTTATTTATTTTGCATTTACATTCATAAGTAAGATTGGTTTCTAGTTTTTTTGTCTTTCTGAGGGATTATTTTCTCATCTATAAAATCTTAACAATTTTTATTTATATTGTATTTTGTTCTACATTTCCCTCGCCCACCCCCCAGCCCAGATTTTGTTTCTGGGGTAAGATGAAGGCAATAAATGCCAATATTGCTAAGGCAAACAGTTTCTCGCATGCCTGAATTTATTATATAAAGGTCAAACATGATGAAACTAGAAAAGAAAGAAGAGATGAGGCCCAAAGTCAATAGAAGGAGGGACATAATAAAGATTAAAGCAGAAATAAATAAAATTGAGAAGAATAAAACAATAGAAAGAATCAAAGCATTAGCTTGTTCTTTGAGAAAATAAACAAAATAGATAAACCCCTAGCCAGACTTACCAAGAAAAACAGAGAATCTACACACATAAACAGAATCAGAAATGAGAAAGGAAAAATCACCATGGTCACCAAAGAAATACAAAGAATTATGAGAGAATACTATGAAAAATTATATGGTAACAAACTGGATAACCTAGAATAAATGGACAACTTTCTAGAAAAATACAACCTTCCAAGGCTGACCCAGAAAGAAACAGAAAATCTCAACAGACCAGTTACCAGCAAGGAAATTGAACTGGTAATCAAAAACCTACCTAAGAACAAAATGCCTGGACCAGATGGTTTCACTGCTGAATTTTATCAAACATTTAGTCAAGACCTAATACTGTCCTCCTTAAAGTTTTCCAAAAAGTAGAAGAAGAGGGAATACTCCCAAACTCACTCTACTAGCCAGGATTACTCTAATACGAAAACCAGGCAAAGACACCATAAAAAAAGAAAATTACAGACCAATATCCCTGATGAACATAGATGCAAAAATACTCAACAAAATATTAGCAAACTGAATTCAAAAT